>RDRW01000136.1:0-67500 GCA_007896445.1 Puccinia hordei
ATGTCACCTAGGTTTCACATAAGTCTACATAGTATACTGAGGCAGCAGACGTGGAAGGATTTTCCTTTCCTCATCCTTCCACCAACATCAACCACTCACCGCATTGTTGTCTGCTGTTTTCAGGTTAGTTTCGTCTTCTTTTATCTTTCTCTCCTTTCTATCTCTATGTTTTTTCATTCTATTTCTTCAAGTAATTGAAATATCCTTCCACCAACATCACCACTCACCGCATCGTGTCTGCTGTTTTCAGCTGTTGTCTAGCTTATCAATCTGGCCGTAAGACATTTCTTGAGCTGGTCAAATGCAAAGATACACTGGAATTGTTCCCAAAGGGTCTGAAAGAGGAAAGCATCCAAAATGCCATTCATCTCCATGTTACCCAGAAACTCAGAGACAGTCAGTTTTTTCCTGATGCTTTGTTACCTATCAGTTGATTCACGTCTCCTTACTAAAAACAAATTTCATCAGGTATCACAAGAGAATAGTGGTCCGAAAGTCAACCGAAAGCACAAGACGAGACTGCTTGGCGCACTTCTAGATTGGTTAATGTAAGCAAACAGGTTGAATTGACCGCTTAAATATATTCCCCGGACTAACAAAACCAAACTTTCCTTGCGAAAGCACACACACCCCCGAATTGCAACCTTAGCAGTATCAAAAGCTTTTGGGCCTTGTTTCCAATTGTTGAAGGCGCATGCAGTGACAGACAACGATACCAAATGATTAAGTATCTCAAATGATCCAATTGCTTATTCAAAAAGAAATCCCAAAAAATGCAACCGTTTGATCAATCCCATGGCAACATCACAAAATTTCTCGCTGATGCTAAAATTGATGATTTGAAGGCTGCTATGATAGCAGCAACCCCCAAAGGCGCTTCTGGTGCTGCGGCCCGGGAGCGTCAGAATTTTTCTTTGCCAATTGAAAGCAAGATCAAACACCATCCAATTTTCCAAAGGCATGCTTTGATTGTTTAATGGCTTGACTCCCTCACAAGCATCAAAGATCTGCTTTGAAGTTGCGCTCAAAAACCTGATATGAGATCCCTGGTTAAGAAACTTGAGGAGATGGTCCCCTGAAATTAGTTCTCATTTATAATCACATTTTTTCCTTGTACATACATAATTTATTTGTAAAAACTCGGAGATGGTCCCCCGGAAATTAGTTCTCATTTATGATCACATTTTTCCTTGTACATAAATAATTGCTTTGTAAAAGCTCCTGTACATACTTGATTGTAATTGTATCTAATTTAACCTATCAAAATTTATCAAATCTAACCAACCTTGACTCTGAGAAATAAATTCAACAAAACTGTGAATCAGAGAAATGGGAATGAGTTGATAAAAATTGAAACAATTGATTACACATGGAGTGCCTGATAAGGATGGTAGCGCTGCCGCTGACCCCAAAAAAAAAAAAAAAAAAAAAAAGGGGAAAAATTGAAAAGTTGATCAATATGCCTGATTTTTTGATCATATACCCTGAGGAAAAATGAACAATCTTTGTAGTGAAAGATGGTTGAGGGGAACGACTGAATATAAAATGAAGCAATTCACAACTGTCAGGTCAAACTGATGCAGCTGTTATTTTAGTAACCGTTTATTCCAACAAACTCCAAATCCTGTCTGATATAAATTAAATAGGGGGTATCAAATATGACCAAATCCACAATTAAAACCAGTGAATTTAGGGTTTTGAACAAAATTTCACTTTTGAGAATTCTGAGCCCTTGTATGAAGATTCCCATGGTTTTAAAAATGGTGAATTTTTCAAAACCAGTTGATTAGATAATGGTGGATTTGGTCATATTTGATACCCCCTAATATATGGTTATTGTGAATTGATCATAGCTAATAGGCGTAATTCTATATTTATCCTGAAAAATCCATGAAAAAAGAGCTTAAATTTGAGTGGACTTCAACTAATCATCCACAGGACCTGCATATTTAGTTCTTCAATGGTTAAAATTTGGTCAATTTCGACCTGAAACTGTGTTTGGTTTTCTAATCATGGATTCTGATGGAATTTGAAGCTGGAAATTTCAGTAAAAATGTCACAAATTTTCCAAAATATGACTGAAGTACCTCTATCCAAATGCATTCTATGGGTATTCCAAATTACTAAGGAATCAGGGACTGCTTAATAGCGGTTTCTCTGTTCCATGCAAAATTGAGAGATTAAATTCCATGATTCATCAATTTGGTGGAAATAGTTACAATGGACAAACAATATCCTCTATGTCAAATCATGGCCTCCAAGCTCAGCTGGATTGTAATATCAACCATGACTTCAAATGATAAAACAGCTTCCTTAAGAAATTGAAACCAATGTCTTGCTTGGTATATATGGGATATGGTATCCAATTTGGTATCCTAAATAAAATGTAATTCAAGTTTGACAATTGGTGGTTTGTCTGGAGGATGATGGGAGTATTTAAGCAAGGCGCTTATGGGGCGGTTTTATTATACAATCTTTGAAGTTTGTGTATCTGTTGATAGAGAAGGCTGAAACTGGAAATTGCTTCTGAACAGTAAACTCCAAAGAGTACTGTAGAGCAGATGACTTTTGATAGAGGAAATGAAATAAATGAGCTAAATTTCTTGGCCCAAAGAGCTAGTGTGCTTGAATTTCACAGCAATCATGGTTTCAAATGGATCAAATAAGAGGTTTATGATCCAAATGAACAGCTCTAAATTTTTCATATGAAAATCAAAGCAACTGAGCATATACTCAATCAAAATGTTTCATCCAGCACAATTTATCTGGTTATCAGATGTATAATTGATTCGAGGGATTTTTAATTCCTCTGTGATTGAATTTCCTGGGGATTTCACCTGTAAGGTTAAATTCTTGATGTTGAGTTTCAGTTACCAACTGAAACCCACAAACAGTGAAATCTTCTGTAAATATCATATGATATCATCATTCCTTGGAATATATTAAGAGCTCAAAAATACTGGATCATACATGAAATCACTCAGAGTGTGCCTCTTTTTTTAGCGGTTCTTCAAAATTCAAAAGAGGTCAGAATCTTTATTTGTACTATAGTAGAGTTGGTGCTGGGGGAAATTAAAACTCAAGTGGAATACCCTGGAAGTTATATCTTGTAATTTATCATCTGAGTGAATTGAATGCATAGGTTTTTCAGGCGGTTTTCTGTGAACCAAAGTTGTAATGTATTACCCACATAACCCTTCAAAATTTATTTAAAAACTTCTTGTCAGAGTTGATCATAATTTATGAAGCCTGAGAGGGACTTGCTTCAGGGAAAACAAGGTCTTTGTATTTCACCACGCTGTATCCACTTTGTATCCAACATGTATCAATCACTTGATTAAAGGGATAGCAGAGGGATACATATGTTTTATGCCTGATGTCTGGCTATCTGAATCCACTCATATGTATCCAGTTTTGAAATATATCATACTGCAAGGTTGAATTCATCATTTTCTCATGTGGTCTCTACCAAATAAGTGTCTTGGGTTTGATCTAACCCCCCCCCCCCCCCCCCCCCCCCCAAGGCTAGTGAAAATACCACGTGCAAAGAGAAGCACTCTCCTTGAAAATTTGCAATCAGTTATTTTAATGCAATATTTGAGCTGCCTTATACAAAAAATCATTGAAGTTTCATCAAACCAAAAATAAATGTTTTTGTGGGTGGTTCTTTATGCAAGAAGCGTGCAGCTTGCATGTGGTTATTCAAGATCCTTTCATGCAGGTAAAAACCAGATGAAAAAACTTGCAGTTGAGTTTAATTTTCACTAAGTGTTGGAATTTCATCATTCACATATCTCATTGTTTTCTCTGTTTCCGTATCTATCACACCTTTCACTTGCTGTCACTCAATTCTCCCCATAAAGATTGAATTTGCATGTAATCCACCATCTTCTGTCCTACAATCTGACCCCAAAGTTGTTGTAAATTTCAAACCTAATGTTTATATAGAAATCAAAATATCTGTTCACCTAAGTGCATTTCCTCAAGGTCAATACTTCTTGTTGGATGAGTAATTTTCTGCAATGCAACCTAGCGGACTGTATTTCTTTGTTTTCTCCTGACTCAGGTCTTAGTATCCAGAATTCCTGTCCACATCCTCTTTATTTTCCCTTGATAAATATCTCTTCAAAAATTCCTGGAAGATCTGAAATTTCCACTCGTAATGTAGCATAAAAGTATAATTATGAGCTGGGGCTTCATCTTAGTGATTAAGCCCGGCGGGCTTAAGGATGGTTGGACCAAAAAAAATCGAGGGCCAGGCCAAAAATGACAAGCCCAGTTAGGATTTAAGCCCGGCGGGCTTAATCTATATCAGAAAATCGTGGCAGTTTTATGTCTCACCAATTAAGTAAGTTTTGGGAAACACATAAAATCATAGAATCTGGACAATTTTTTTTTTGAATCCAGATTGATTGATATTAAGCCCGGCGGGCTTAAGAATGCTTGGACTAAAATACTTTGAGTGTAGGGCAACAAGGAAGCACAGGGGTGTTTTTAAGCCTGGCGGGCTTAATCTAAAAAATATATTACTGGTGGGCTTGTGCGTCACTAGGTAAGTATGATTGGGTCCCGCATAAAATAATAGAATACATCAAAATTGTTTGGTTTTAATCCAAAATTCATTGATATTAAGCCCGGCGGGCTTAAGGATGCTTGAAGTAAAAAATATTGTATGTGCAGGAAAACAAGGAAAATCAAGGGTTCTGTTTAAGCCCGGTGGGCTTAATCTACAACAGACAATCCTGGGCGGCTTATGAGTAATTGGGTAATTAAGATTGGGGTTCGACATAAGATCGTAGGATATGGCAAAATTGTTTTGTTTGAATACAAAATTTATTGATTATTCATGGAAAAAGAATGAGATTTTTCAAATCATGTGAATCATTTCTAACCAAAGTTGATATTATAAAATGACAGATGGAAGCTGAAAAGGTAACCTATAAATACAAGACCAGTTTCAACCATTCTTTGATAATAAGTAATCTTGGGTCTTAGTTGGAAAAAAAGAGTGTGATGATAGGAGGTGAGATCAGAAGGCTTCCAGAATTAATTGGTAAGAGATATGGTAAGAAATATATCATCAAGCCAATCATCATGATTTTCAATTTCTTGCTCTTTCTCAGTAATTTTGCATAACTTACCGGAGGACTTGACATGGTTTTTGAAAATTATCTAAAGTATCATCTAAGGATAATCTAGGATTCAGAGCAGTAACACCAAAACAGGATGGTATACATATTTCAACAACACCACGAAATTATACAGGAGATTTCATACCCAAGAGGGCTTTTCCATGCGGGAAGCTTCCAAGTAAATGACTTAAGCTGTTTTTGTGGATATTTAAAAATTCTCATGTAATTGAATGGCCAAATTTCATTAGGATCAATAACATCTTTTCTCTTAAAATTCTTTTTGGGACTTGACAGGGATACATTTAAGCAGATTTGAAGAGAGAATCAAAAAAGAAATTGATCCCCACCTGAAATCTTGTTGTGTCTAAATTAAATTATGTGTTAGGTTGAAATTTATTGAGACAGAAATGAGAGATATAGTCTATATCAAATTAATAGGAGGTTGAAATGGTGATTCTCAAATGGACATTAACATATGTGGGGGAAAAAATGATCCTACACCTGGAAAGTGTTTCCTGATTCCAACTAGGGCATTCAATTTGATTTTAGAAAAATCTATATAACATATTTATGAATGTGCAATGTGGCACCAAAATTAATGGAATAATCTTTTGTTGATTCTTTGCAGAATTCAAGGCCCATGTTCCATAGATGCTTTTTGATAGGAGATTTTTACGCTTGTGTTCTTAGTTCAACTTGCACTTACCATAATTACAAATAATCTGATGAAGGAAAAAGAATATGATATCACTGCTTTTCTGAAACTTGTGAACATGGAGGAAGTAAAAAAATTGGGGAAACCAATGCCATATTGGCTTCAAATTGAATAGCTGATGGGTACAAAAGAATCATTCTTAACAATGCAAGGTTTCAACATAGACAAGGAATATGTAATACAAATTTTGTTCCTTTTCAACAGGAAAAGTTGAATTTTTCAACTTAAATTTTGCAATAAATGGCTTATAATGAATCATGTTGTTTACTTCAAGTTGATTATCAAGATTGGTTTTATTTCCATGTTTAATCCCAAAATATCAAATTTATACAAAATAAAATATTAGTTGTGGTTGAATGACTGTGCAACAATTGTACCAGAGTTGAAAACCACAAGGAGTTCATGTTAGCCATGTTGTAAAGAATATTTTTGAAACCTTGAATTTCACTTGATCAAGCTACTTGATGTTTTTTTTTTGGATTTTGAAGCTTGTGCATATCAGAAATTCAGCTTCCAAGGTGTTGGAAGTGGGGGTGGTGGATATCCTGGGGTGATGTATGCACTTTTCAAATATAACTGGCTTATTTCAGAGTTCTATGGTCATGTTTTCCAAGAACTTTAGTAATAGATAAACCATGGTTGGATATAATTTTCATCCAAGATCAAACTATAGTCTCCATTTCACAAATTATAATTTGTTTGATTTTATTATGAGCTGTCATTGATTAAACATTGGTTGTAATAAAAAGAATTTCTTGCCTCAGAAATTTCTATAAAAACAATTGGATCTTTTGAATTTTTTTTGAAAACTCCTCTGATGTATCATTATACATTGGTGATACAAAATAGATAGGCATGGAGATAAAATTGGTGCACGCCAAGGATACATAGTAGATAGAGGTGGGATAAGTGGGGGATATAGAGAAGTCACCTCCATGGAGGTTCCAACTTTTTTTTCCTGGTGTCTGGAACTAGAAAAGATGAAGATAAAGATTGATGAAGAAAGATTAAGTGTTGATAAGGAAAACTTGACAATTAATAAGGAGACGGCAGCCAGAAACATACAAATGAATGACCTCAAGATTTTAATGTCATCTGAGAAAGATTTTGATGACAATATTGAAGATCTAGAGGTACTGAGAATAATGAAAAGAAAAATGAAAGAAAAGTGGCTAGCACTTCATCAATAAATCCTAAACTCTGTTCCTGTTATAATTCCCTCTTATCACACTCCCTGTTATACCTTTCCCTGTCTGAGTAATTCACCAAATGGGACACAAAATGACCAAGAGAAATGGATAATGAAATAAAATGAGCATGGAATAAAACAATCTCCATCGCAATTGGATTTCCAATGTTTTACCTGTAATGAGAATAGGAAATATACACATGTGAATCAAACATATATTGAAATCATGTAAGTATGAATAGGATTTTTGAAAAAAATTGATAATTTTGAAACAAATGTGCATATAAATATTTCTTTATGGAAACAAAAATAATGACTATCCAGCCATCATCCCCCTTTCAAGCCAGTTGTGAATCTTAAGGTCATCTCTCAATCTGGAATGGGTTACAGGACTATGAAGGTCATGGTTTCTTTGAATATAAGCCATTGTTGAATGTGCTAAAGAGGATCTTGCTTGTAAAACCCCAAACACTCTCTCTATGTCTTTCCTAGCAGCCTCTTGAAGCTTAGCATAATGCCGGCCGGAATCATCTTGTGGGTTTGATATAGTCTTAACAAGAGTTGCCCAAGGAGGATATATTCCATCAGCCAAGTAGTATGGATGATTGTATTGGTTGTTGTTGACTCTAAAGAAAACCTGATCCTGTGTTCCAGATAGTAGTGCATCAAATAGATGGATATGGTGAAGGACATTGATGTCATTGAGAGCTCCAGGTGTACCAAAGAAACAGTGCCAGAAGCAAAGGTTTTGGCTTGCAACAGCCTCTAATATCATAGTGGTAGCTTTCTCCTTTCCTGTAAACTGACCAGCCCAACCTTGAGAACAATTCTTCCACTCCCAGTGCATCCCATCAATTGATCCCAGGCAGCCAGGGAAGCCACGGTCCTCATATTCACGCAATATTTGATGCTTTTCTGCAGTGTTTGGTGGCCGGAAGTATTCACCCTGGTATAATGCAATAATGTCTTGAACAAAATGCCTCAGGGAGCGGAGAGCAGTAGTCTCTCCAATTATAACATATTCATCTGTATTGTCTGCAGAGATTCCATATGCCAGTTGACGTTGTGGTATACCCACAGGAAGATCCTCAGGAGTCAAATAAATTGGTAAAGTGATGATAGTAATAATAGTTAACAGATCAGATCAAATCCAAATCCTAGCAACCAGAAGAACAGAGGAACAGTTTCCACATTATCTCACTCTACACGTTTACACAAAACCAGACAGGACATGGAAGAGGAAAGTTCTATTTGTCAGTGTATCACAGATACAGAAAACAGTATGTCACTTGAGCCATACAGAGCAAAAGATCAGCTTTATTTACCAAGGAAGAGAAGTGGACGCAAGATTCATGACAGTGTAAAAGAACTGAAAATTTTTAGAGATATTTTAAGAGAGATAGGATTATTGGAGATTTCAAGAGAGATAGGATTATTGGAGATAGTTTTAGAGTCACTAGTTATGAATCAAGGCAAGAAGCGGAATTCAGGAGGGAAAAGAAAAATCCAAGTTAGTATGTCTAGGAGTATGAAATATTGTGGGAAACAAGGGATTAATTTAAAAATAGTTGGATAAATCAACCTATTCTAGATGGTGATCCTTGAAACAGGAATGCTGTGGACAGCATTAAGTTGGGGGAGGATGTGGTATTCCAAACCCTGTTTCAAGTATCATGCAGGATTATATTCTTTCATTATCTTTCAGAAGCTAAAATAGTAGCAATATAAGTGCATAATTGAAATCTAGGGTAAATTTAATCTATAAGTCACCCATTTATGATAGGGTTTGCACGGCTAAATCAAAAGATATACAGTTAAAAAGAATTATAGTGAATAATAAGTACATAGTATATATATAGAAGTAGTATATAGTTTAGTGTCTGGTCACAAGACGCAGCACATGCTCTGTGGCACAGCCTAAGCTCATAACATCACCAGCAGAAATAGCTCACTTTATGCACTCCCCGCATGAAGCAGTGTAGGATTAGAAAACATCACCAGCAGAAATAGCTCACTTTATGCACTCCATGCATGAAGGCAGCGTAGAAGAAGAGACCCCACCAGCATAAATACCTCAATCAGACATCCCACCAGCAAAAATACCTCAAATTTTACTATATAAAGGGGAGGTTGTTCCCTCGCCTAGAAAGAAAATCATCAGAGGTTGATCCCACTCCCCACCATCTAGCTAGCAAATTAAATAAAATTACTCATCCATATAAAATAGTGTGATCTTAATCAGGTGACCCACAACAAAATCTTTCATATCAGTTTAAAATACACAAAAGAAACAAAAGAAAAATTGTGCTCTTTTAACTAAAGGTTAAGGAAGAGGGTACAACACTTTGAATATTTCACATTATACCAAAAACATCCTTTTACTCATTTCCTCAGACTAAATCTAAAAAATACATAAATAAATAAATAAATCAGAAACATATAAATACTTGTTCCTCATCAATTCCACAAAGCTTGTATTCCATTCACCAGAAATTTCTGTAACAATCCATCCACTATCTACTTCCCTGATCCCTTCATCAAGCTCATTGCTATTTGTACGTTGAAATTAGATCTTTGTCTGATAAGAGATTACTACATAAATAGTTCTCTTAAAGAAAACAAAAAGAAAGTTATCAGCCACAACAATAAATAAAAATAGTTGTGTTAACTCTTGTAGTAAACAGAGGGGCAGGTCTTTCAAACCACCCTTAACAGTTGTAATAAATTCATACATACCTGAAATACTATAACTGCTATTTCCCCCTCACAGAACTATGACCGTCCCAAAAGGAGTTCTCACAACGTAAAACTGAGGTTAATTTCTGATGGGGTGATAAACCCACTTGACCACAGCAATCCTTTTGAATATAAGAAGTATAAGAAAAATGCTCCAGGGAATTCTTTCTTGGGAAAAGAAAATGATAACTCACTGTCTTTAGCATCAAAAACCTATTATGATTCTGCAAATCATGGCAAATTCTGCTAAATAGGCTGCGGCTCATGCAAAAACGTCTCTCAAATAACCTTTCATTGTACACAGGATTGAGGCTAAAATAATCATTAAATAGTCTTGCATGACCTTCAACTTGGTTTCTTGCAATGATTGCTTGTCTTTCTTGGGCTCCTTGGTTTCTAGATGTGCTGGGACCTGAAATCAGATGGTGGCAGATGGAATCTTCTTCCTCCATCCCAAAGAGCTCTTCTATGTGGTCCATTAAAATAGTATTTTACTTTGGCTATGAGGCTTTTCGGGTGTATGTATAGGAGTGGGATGGAAGTACTATAATGATCTTAAGAGCTATGAGCAAGGCAGCTCTTTTAAAGCCCTACTGCCATGAACCCATGAAACTTCATGCATCTCTCTGACATTTTTGGCCACATGTCTTTGAATTTTTTCCCCACATGTTTCTCCACATGTTTCTCTTTGACATGCTTTCCCACCTCTCTTCAGATTTTTTGCCCACATGCATCTCTTGGAAATTTTTGGCCACATGTCTCTCTTTGAAATGTTTCCCCACATGTTTCTCTTTGACATGCTTTCCCACAAGTCAGCATTTTTGCCCACATGTATTTCTTTGACATTTTTGGCCACATGTCTATCTTTGAAATGTTTCCCCACATGTTTCTCTTTGACATGCTTTCCCACATGTCAAAAAAAGGATGATCATGGGTCATTCACAAAATGGGGGGACATGCATGTGGTGTCTCTTTCACATGAGGCACGACATGTATCTCTTTGACATGCTTCCCCACATTTCATGTCTCTGACAGAAAGGAGAAACTTTTTTGTATTTGAAATTTCTCTCTCAATGAGGGGAAGCATGTCAAATACACACATGTCTCTCTCAAAAAGGGCAAACATTCCTGTATTTGACATGTCTCTTTCAAAAAGGGGAAACATGTCAAAATGGGACCTATTTCCCCTTTTTGACAGTGTATTCTGAAAAATAAATTTAGGGAAACATGTCAATTAGAGACATGTTTCCATTTTGGAGGGTTTTTATTAATATTTTTTATTTATTTTATTTTACTTTAATTTGTTTCATTTATTGATTGTATTACTTGTATTTTTACTTTTTTGTTTCATTTTTTTTTTCTCGTGGGCTGATGATTGTTGATCAGTTACCAAAGGGTTTGACGAGTCCACGAGGGTGGAGCGGCTCGGTTCGGCAGTAGAAGAACGATATCGAGCCGCAAGGGTGGAATTTCTCGGTTGGGCAGCTACGGAGGCCCGTGCGCCTCGCTAAAGTCTCCGCAGTTGCGGAAATTTTAGCAAAACGAGGGTGGATGCCCTAATCCAATAAAAATGCACATAATTCTTTTTATTGGATTCTACTGTGCTGGATCATGTGATCAGTAATGATAGCTGACTATAATTGTGTATTGCAGGCCCATGTGGCACCAAATCCAAATCAGTTAACCTCCCAATTGAGGCTGTATTTGAATTATGAAATCGATAACCCATGCTTCGGTTTATTGTTTGTTTGTAACTTTGTTTTTTATCCATGAGGGCAAGGATCAATCAAGTATGGCTGGATTGTGATTGATATACGAGCTGCGCAAATCTCCCAAGTTGAGATAATTTTAGGTTCCCTGCGAAAGGGGTTGTATCGCTTACAACCCCCCGCGGTAACGTCGGCCGGAGCCGACCGATGTAAGATTGGTCTGCGAGATCGGTCTTGTGTCGGCTGAGCCTACCGATACATTTAAAGGGCCCGCAGACCGCCCTTATATCGGTCGGCTCCGGCCGACGTTACCGCGGGGAGTTGTAAGCGATACAAGGGGCCTGGATGGTCTAGCGGTAACCATCACCCACGGAAGCTCGGTGTTGCCCCTGTGCAATAAATTATCTCACTCCTGAGAGAGTGACGAGTCCGGTGTTCGAATCCCGGCAAGCCCAACCCCTGGCCGCTACCCCTTCCAACCCAGGACAACTACGCCTCCCCCTTCAATTGCAAACTCCTTATTAGTTGTCCCCTTCACCCCAAAAAACCTCTGTTTCAATTTTCAATACCCGTTACCCATTTATAAACCAACCTGAGAAGGTTAAAAAACATCACACCCCCACCACTACACAGTAGATCAAATTGTCTAGATTACCGCGTACTCACAGAAACTTAGGTCCTCATAACACCAAGTGCTCAAACAAATTGTTACAAACTTAAAAAAATTGTAGTCCAAAAACAATTGATATTCATAGTGTGCAATGCCAATGGCGAAATTACACTTTAAAAAAAAAAAAAAAAAAAAAAAAAAAAAAAAAAAAAAACCCCTTTTGCACTGGTTTTAGTTCAAGTTGCAAACAAATACCTTGAGTTGGATCAGTGAGAACCCCAAACTTCACTGCATTCATGAAAATTTTGATGCTATAAGTAGATTAGAGAACATCAGGCTGACATATTGCCCGTCCAATAATTTCAAAGCGTTCTCCAGTTTCTATCACCGATCCAATCTTAACTGTTTTCTCAATTCCTTAAAGACCCTTAGGCCAAGCGTACATTCCCTCGTCAAAAGTGTTTACGTTGAGCCGGATTTAATCTGAGGTTGCTTATAAGCCGTCTATCACATATCAGAAGTTATCTGCGCTTTGCAATGCGAGATCGTTCTAAGCACCTTTCAGCATTGTTGATTGCTTTGTGCTTCTCACAAGCAGTTCAAAGTGCATACGTTGAACTCCATGAGTCTGAAATATCCGAACCTTTGATGGAAGAAGGTGAGATTATTTTCCCCCTCCCTTTAAGTATGAGGTTTTCAAATCCTGCCAGTTCGATCGACAATCGCACTGATCTCATGCCTTTTTCACGAAAAAAAAATCTGCATCACAACATTGGAAAAAATCAAAACAACTTGTTCGGACCCAAAGACATTTCCACCCCAGTGACTCAGATACTCAGAGACCCAAACTATTCTTTATCCCTGGAAAAAAAAAAAAAATCAAGTGTCATATTTCCAACATCTTAGGGATAGAAAATGCAGATCAAATAGTGAAGTTCAACAGTGTGTTTCATAAATTCATTATAAAAAAAATAGATTCCTGAAGAAGTATTTCTTTGAATTTCTGCAGGTGTTGAAGAGAGGGAAGGTATATCTCTATATCCCTTTCAAGTCAAAAATATATATTCTGGTTTGACTTATTTAACTTACAACTTCCCTGTTATCATTCAAAACAGAATTGATGGGCGAAGATTGGAGCTCTCTAAGACATAAAGTCCATAATTTTTATCCATCTCCTCTATCAAAAATTTTGTTCGCAATGGAATCAGTAATTGTTAATGAAGGCTCAAAGATTTACACAAGGTTTTCAATATTAGATGAAATCCATCAAAATATTGAACCACTCTTAAGTTTGGATACTTTTAGGTATTCATAAAATACTCTTCTTTTGAATATCTATATATATAGTTATAACACAAATATTATTTTCCATTCTATTGCATTTAACAGAAAATCAGGGGACAAAATGACATTGGTAAATTTCCAGAAGTGGCAAGAAGCTCAAATTACTTCAGAAGATTTTGTTCAAAAGCTTTTCAGGATGATTTCTGATATGAGTCCCCTGTGTAAAACCAATAAATTTGACATAAGGCTCCTGGATGTCCAACGACTGGTCTTTGAAACCATTCATTACTTTTACAAATATGAGATTACCAATCCAAGGTCTCTTTCCTCTCTATTCAATTATTGGAATACAATAGAAGATCTGGCACAATATGTATATCATTCCTACAGAATTGAACAGAAAGGCATTGATGTACCACTCATTCAAAGTAGCAAGAATGTTTTGAAATTTGGTATTTACTCCGCAGTGAAAGGTATTTTAAAAGGTATGTTTCAGCACACTTTCAGTTTCATGAGTTCTTTTCTGACTAATTCACACTGTTTTATATTACAAAATGCTGAATGCTAGCTCTTGGTGAAAAATATGAGCAGATGTTTTCAAAAGAATACATCAAAATAGGAATAGATAATTCCAATAAAGTCCCTGAAAACTTGAATTGTGATAAACAATTCAATTCTGAATTGATCAGCTTGAGAGGTGGCTCAATTTTGGATAAGGAAATTGATGATGAAGTTATGAATAATTTGATAAATATCTTATCAAAGCCTGAAGAAGTATATGCCTCTCATGAATTATATACACAATCATCATATATTTTTCAAATATTAGAACATCTGGAAGCATATCATCCTGATAAATACAAGATATTGGCAGAAAAAAACAAATATTTGAAAGAAAACTTTGAATTATTATCTTTGATGAGTATCAATCAATTTGATTTGGAAAGAGCAGATATTCATCTTCGTAAACATTTTGAACACTTTGTATATTTGAATCCACTGTCTTGTACCACAGAAAATGTTGTTATATCAACTCAATATCTGAAAGAATTGAGAATCTTTGCAAATTATATAAAAATAATTGAATCAGAACATAATAAGATAAAACTCAATGCAAGGAAATTTGAAAACCCACTGCACATACATTCTCAGAATCAACTTTTCAACAAAAAAATTCTTTCCATGAAATTGGAAATATATGATATGGCACAAAATTGTGAAGATGTTCTGTCAAAAAGTATGATTGACTCAAGTAAATATTTGGAAGAAAACATGTTGAATCAATCAAGCATCCCTCTTGCCTCCTGGCTAGATATAGATGTAGTTGATTATATTAGATATTTTTTGATGATGTCATCTAATAAATTTATGGAAAAGTTTCACCAATCATCTGATTTTTTTCTTCATGCCTTATCCAAGATCAATGAAGATAAGAATAAGTACAAAAAATTAAATACCCTCTCAACCTTCTAAAATGTTGTTTTCCCCTTTTGATATTGATCTGAATTCTCAAATTCCATTTTCCCCTGGCTCAGTTCAATTTTGTGTAAGAATTTGTATATGAAATTATCATGGAATGAATTTTACTTCAGTGTCTGTTACAGTGTATGATCAAAGATAAAACTTTTAAGTGTGCTTGAATTGGTCTAGAGAAGACACCTGGTTTTCCCTGTGGTAGATTTTGATTTTTAGTAAGCTTCAATGAAAAATTGATCAAGTACCTGGATGAAGTTGGGTAATATCACTGGATAATAATTCAGCAAATTTACTCCCAATGAACAGTCATTGAGAGGACTTACACTCAATGAACTTCATAGTAGCTGGGAGTTTCTGTATTTTGAGAATTAAATGAGTTTCCATTTTTCTTGATAATACACTAAAAATGGATGACTGATAATTTTTAAGGGGAAGAAGGTTACAATCTGTGGCCAGAACAATCAAGTTACCCATGATTTAGGATTCCTTTGGGTGAATTGTTGAAGATATGACCAGGGGTTGAGGAGAAGAGGAAGGGCCCAAAGAGAAACAACTCAGAGATATTCTGAGGGAAAGAAAAAAGGGGCCCAAGGAAGCCCTCAAAGAGGGATACAAGCTGCTGGCTTGAGTGGAAGAAAATCACTGACACTCTAAAAGGTTGTATGCTGTAGTTTCAGCCTCTGTGATGCCAAGGAGTAATACTTCTAGCTACACAAGGTGTAAAACTATAAAATAAAGATCAGAAAGATCTGGGATGATTTATATGAAGTGTAATTCCAAATGGGATATGTGGAATGAGGTGTTTGTAATAATATAAGAATATAATTAATTATATTAAATAAATTTAATATAATTAAAAACCTGAGGGGCCTGATAGATCAGGGGTGGTTGAATCCCTCAAAGGTATCTTTCAAAGCAGAGGTTTTAGGTACCTGGAAACACTGGGGCCTGAAGAAAGGGGTGGTGTAGATCCCAAGATAAAGATAGTGGAGAATCTCAAGTTGAAGGGATATCTACTTACTAGTAAAAATACCTTAACAGTCTTGAGGTGCTTCCAGGGGGGAATTCAATTTATTTTTCCCATAGCCAAAAATGCATCCAGTGTTTGGCCATCAGGACTGCAGAAAGGTATTTAAGAAGCCCTTCCTTCCCCTGTATTTTGATTCCTCATGCTTCACCATATATACTACCATTCTTATCCACATATCACCATAGCTCCACTATTATTATACTGTCAGGTAAGGCCTTAGTATCTATTCTTTAGCCCCTCTTCACTCCCCTCAGATTACTCAGTGTCCATCCAGCCATCCCAAAGACTTTTCCAAGTGCTGCCAACTGTCCAATTTCCCCCTTGAAGAACCTCAAGACTGTTCAGGTAATGTTACTAGTAAGTAGATAACCCTTTCTCTTGAGATTCTCCACTATCTTTATCCTGGGATTTAAACCACCCCTGTTTTCAGGACCCAGTGTTTTCAGGTACTTAAATCCTCTGCTTCGAAAGATGACTTTGAGGGATTCAACCACCCCTGATTTATCAGGCCCCTCATATTTTTAATTATAATAAATTTATTCATTATAATTAATTATCTTCCTCTTATTAATACCCCTCATTCCTCATATCCATTTTGGAATTACTCTTTTATAAATCATACCAGAGCTTTTTTATCTTTACTTTATATTTTTGCACCTTGTGTAGCTAGAAGGAGTACTCCTTGGCATCACAGAGGCTGACATAATCCACACACCTGCCTGAAAAGCTGTTAACCCCTTCCACTCAGAATATTGGGGGTCAAAGCCTCTCCTTCCACCTTACTCCTTCTCCCCTTCTTACTTTTCACCCAATTAATTCCTCCCTAAACCCTTATAATGCCATATACCACCCTTATAAAGGTAGTATACCCTTATAACTGCCTGTACCAATACAAGCCTCCCATCCTCCCTTCCATACCCAGTTGAGACATTTTCTCCCAATACTTAACACCTTACCTCTTCCCTTCCTGGTTGAGACATGTTCTCCCAACACCTTCCACCTCTTCTATTCCCCTCCTCAATACCCTATTCCATCCTATGTACCCCTTGTCCTCCATTACATTTCCCATAACACAGTGATTTCTGTTGAGTTGCCTGTTAGTCTGCTACCATGATGTATCACCAGCTGAACCATGAGCACTACAAACCAACATCCTGGCAGTCACAAGTGTCTGTAGCCTAGTTGGTGAAGGCAGCACTCTAGCATGTGTCTCAGCTTAGCTGAGTTCGTGAGTTTGAATCTCACCAGACACATCTACATTTTCCAGTCTCTACAATTTCTGTAATCCTACTGTCCTGCGTGGAAGTGTATCTTACGTATATTATAATTTTCCCCCTCTTGTAATGAACTTTGCCTGTGTTGTGATATCCCAATGCTTCTACACTGCCAGCATAATTGCCTAGGATGAAGTCATCCTAGTTAAACTGGGATGCACTCAACCAATTTAAACTTGGTTGAAATCAACTGATGAAATATAAATCCAAGGGACCCCCCTTGGTTTTATATTTCATTGGTTGAGGTCAACCTATTTTAAATTGGTTGTTTTCATCCTAGTTTAACTGGGATGAACTCAACCTAGGAAATTATGCTGGTAGTGCTACCATGTGCGTTTGGCATTGTCACACAAATGGAGCACCACAGTGTGTGTGTCCCTACCCATATACATAGAAAGGGCATGCAAACCGCATGCCCTTTCTATGTATATAGGTGGAAGCACGCACACCCCTATGGGTGACGGCATGTCCACATTGGAATGTGGACATGAAGTCACCCTAGCTGGGGGTCAAACATGTTTTTTGGAGCTGTGAAATTTGAGGACTGGTGAACCTCATTGTCTGACTGCTTGTAATTGGATTTGATTTTGTTGGAAAGAACTTGCAGATACTTGTATTCCTTGGGACTGCATGCCATATGCTGAGCAAGCTCAGTGCATTTTGGCCAGAAGTCCAAACCTGATTTGCAGTGTTTTGGGGTGGAAAGTGGTAAGCAGGAGGTTTATTTTCATACAAGCTATGAGGAAACGGAACTCACGTGCTTTTTCATGACCACCAGACATTGTTGTTGCGTGGAAATAAGTATAAATTTTGGAGGAGGAGGAGAAAACGGTGTTGCTGTTGGTTGGATTGCAAAGTAAAACAGCTGTCAGCTGCCGCTCCTGGAAGTATGTACCTTTTGCAGGGGGAATATGAGAAAGGGGAAGATCAGGCCTTTCAGGGACTTTGGGGGGAACTTTGGGTGTGCAGTGTCTCTAGGGGGCTTAGATGGCACTGCCAGCATAATTGCCTAGCATGAAGTCTTCCCAGTTAAACTGGGACGCACTCAACCAATTTAAACTTGGTTGAAATCAACTGATGAAATGTAAATCCAAGGGACCCCCCTTGGTTTTATATTTCATTGGTTGAGGTCAACCTAATTTAAATTGGTTGTTTGCATCCTAGTTTAACTGGGATGAACTCAACCTAGGCAATTATGCTGGCAGTGTGGGTCACTTGGAGCCTGGGATGCCTCTGTGGGGACTTCCCGGGGCCCTTGAGGCCCAGATGTGTCCCATGCACATTTGGCCTGGGCCTTGGGTCTGGGAGGGGGCCTAGTGGCCTATTCAGTCCTTGAATGTGTTCATGGGGGCCACTGGTCTAGTTGGCCCCTTTTGGCCAGGCCCAGCTTGTTGTTATTCCAATCCTCTGAATCTGTGATTGAGGGATTCCCAGTGTGCTCTCTGTGCACGCTCTGCCCACGCCCGTGCTCTCCATCTATGTCGTGGCTCATAGCTTCACTCCCAGTCTCCCAGAGTCAGTTCCTCATTCATGTCCATAATGGATTGTGGACATGACATCATTGCTATGTATATAGGTCAGGGGCGTGCGCGCCCCCACCTATCTACATAGAGAGCACACCACCAATCTATGTATATAGGTAGGGGTGTGCAGTCCCCCACCTATCTACATAGAAATTGCATGAAAACCACACACCCTTTCTATGTATATAGGTCGGGGCACGCCCCTGCCTAGACACATAGAGAAGGGTGTGCGGATTGCACACCCTTTTCTGAACGGGGTGTGCGACCACAGGCCTACAGCCAGGCCCAGGGTTGCATGCCTGTTGATGGGCGTGTAGCCTGCATGCCCATAAAAAAAGGTGTGCGGGCTGCACAGCCTTTTTTTTATGGATGTGGGCATGCACCCAGGGGAGTGGGTTTATCAACCCCCTAGCGTGGCAGCTTTTTCTTTTTTCAAAAAATTTGTAGTGTTAGCTGATGCTACACTCCGCTAAACTGACAGTTAGAGTAGCAAGAAATTTTGGAGCCAAATTTTTTGTAGTGTTAGCTTTGGAAAATGACCGCTACACTAACAGGTAGTGTAATGTTTTTGCCCTAACCCTAACACATATTGACGTTCCCATTAGCATAGCAGCATCAGATCTGTGCTATGCTACACTACATTTTAGCTGTTAGCTGAAGTTTTTCCTGCTAAATGTTAGCTGTTAGCTTAATTGTTTCCCACTACACTATGCTCAAATAGTGCATTGTGTTGGCCCTGATCCAGCTGAGTGAACAGCCTGAACAGAATTTTTTGGGTGGATTACATACCTGCTTGTTTTATCAATATTTGTGGTGAGGTGGATGGGTAAACGAAAGGATGTGGGAAGGTTGAAAGTTTTTCCCTTGCACAAATTGTCTTCTATCAAGGCTTTGATTCTTTTAAATTATTGTTTTCATGAATCCTGTTGAAGCATTTCTTTTCCCGCTTTACTTGCTTCCTTTGAGTTCAATAAACATTTCTTCTCATTCTCTAATGGGCATTCTGATTACTGTTTCACCAATTTCAATATGAGCAAGATGGATTGCTCAAGTTGAAATTGATTAGACAGAAATCCCAATGCCCAAAGAAATAAAAGAAATGCATATCCAAATATTGGAAAGAGAAAAGAAGGAAAAGAAACAAACAATTTTGTTGAAAACAAAAAATAATTAAAGATAGAAATTAAATAAAATAAAATAATCCGAAATAAACTGTTTCAATTGCTGTAGTTGGACAATTACAGGAGTTGAAACAGCATTTTGATTGCTTTACTTGTGCAAGTATAGATTGTTTCTTGCTTTACTTGTTCAAGTATAGGATCCTAATTGATCAGGGTGGACCAGCTTTGACCTCAGAAAAGGAAATTTGTCACTCCTGCTATACTATGAGTAACTGCAAAGTACCTAATCAGTGCCACATGTTTTGGCACAGAGTAACCTCAGTTAAAAGATGACTCATTACTACCATGTAACATGTAAATACATATTACATAATCTTGACTGAGCTATGACTTCTTACTTTACTAACAATACAATGTAATAATCCACATACTTGCAACCATGAAATTATTACATACAATCTGCTCTATGACCACCCTCATCACACATCCTACTTACCAATGAGGGTGACACTGATTAGTTATGTTGCAGTTACTTATAGTATAGCACAAGTGATAAATTCACTTGTCTGAGGTCAAAGCTGGTCCACTCTGCTCAATTAGGATCTTGTAATTGCACAAGTAAAGCAATCAGAAATCTCTACTTGCACAAGTAAAGCAATCAGAATTCTGTTTTGACTCCTGTGCTTGCGCAACTACAGCAATCAGACCAGCGTATTTCTGATTTTTTTTTTTTTTTTTAGTTTCTATCTTTAATTTGTTTTTGGTTTTGAAAAAAAATTCTGTGTTTCTTTTCCTTCTTTTCTCTTTCCAATATTTGGATATGCATTTCTTTTATTTCTTTGGGCATTGGGATTTCTGTCTAATCAATTTCAACTTGAGCAATACATCTTGCTCATATGGAAATTGGTGAAACAGTAATCAGAATGCCCATCAGAGAATGAGAAGAAATTCTTATTGAACTCAAAGGAAGCAACTAAAGCGGGAAAAGAAATGCTTCAACAGGATTCGTGAAAACAATAATTTAAAAGAATCAAAGCCTCAACACAAGACATGATTTCTATACTCCTAAAAGGGCTTTGATAAACGCACACCAAAGGCACACGCCAACGCCAACCCGCACACCAATTTGTTTTGGCGTGTGGGAGCACACACCAAAAAATTGGTGTGTGGGTCCCACATGCCAATTTATTTTGGCGTGTAGGCCCCACACGCCAAAAATAATTGGTGTGTAGGTCCCACACGCCAATTGTTTGGCGTGTGGGATAGCGCTCACGTAATCAAACTGGTGGACCGGTTTGATTACAAGAGCAAGTCCCCACACGCCAAAACATTTGCTGTGGGAACTCTTGTCGGCTGGCCAGGAGGTGTTCCTCCTGGCCAATGAGGTTGTATAACCTTGTCAGCAAGGAGGAAGTCTTCCCGGCCAACGAGGTTATACAAACTCGTCAGCCAGGAGGAACTCCTCCTGGCTGACAAGGTTGTATAACCCTGTCAGCCGGGAGGAACTCCTCCTGGCTGACGAGGTTGTATAACCTTGTCAGCCAGGAGGAACTCCTCCTGGCTGACGAGGTTGTATAACCTTGTCAGCCAGGAGGAACTCCTCCTGGCTGACGAGGTTGTATGACCTTGTCAGCTGGGAGGAACTCCTCCTGGCTGACAATTTTATACAGCCTGAAGAGGTTATACAACCTCTTCGGCCAGGAGGAACTCCTCCTGGCTGACAATGTTATACAACCTCCTCAGCCAGGAGGAGTTCCTCCCGGCTGACAAGGTTATACAACCTTGTCAGCTGTCAGCCTCTGTGATGCCAAGGAGTACTCCTTCTAGCTACACAGGGTGCAAAAATAGATGGTAACAAGCTGAAAGCCCTGGGATAAAATATAAGAGGGGTAATTCCAAAAGGATATGTGGAATGTGGGGATTTTTATAAGAAGATATAATTAATTATATTAAATATATTTAATATAATTAAAAATAAGAGGGGCCTGACAAATCAGGGTTGTTTAATCCCTCAAAGTTATCTTGCAAGCAGAGGATTTAGGTACCTGAACACACTGGGGCCTGTAAACAGGGGTGGTTTAAATCCCAGATAAAAGATGGGGGAGAATCTCAAGAGAAAGGTTTATCTACTTACTAGTAATAAATGAACTTTAACAGACTTGAGGTTCTTCCAGGGGGAAATTGGACAGTTGGAAGCGCTTGGAAATGTTGTTGGAAGGGCTGGATGGACCCTGGGCAATTTCAAGGGAGTAAGAAGGGGCAAAAGAACAGATACTAGGACCTTACCAGACAGAATAACAATTGTAAAGCTATGTAAGTGGGTAAAGGTTGTAGTATATATATTAAAGCATGAGGAGGCAAAATACAGGGGGAACAAGGGCTCCTTAAATGACTTTCTGGAGCCCTGATGGCGAAAAACAGGATGAATTTTTGGCTATGGGAACATTTAAAAGGAAGGGGTTAAGTTTTAGGATAAATGTATGTATTTGTTTAATCAAATTTCCATATGTACAGGCTGTCTACTATTGGTACAGCCTGTCTATGCTCTGTTACTAGCATCTTGAGGAGCTTCCGAACCTCTGATAAGGTTTGTTAGATGTGTGGATCCAAGGTTGTAATTACATGTCAATAAGTATTTGATTACATGACATATGCACTTGTTGATCACCCTTGTCAGAGCTTAAAAGATGTGTGTTGTATACAATGTGAAATACATCTGTTTATTTTTTCTGTGGGCGCTTCAAGAGCTTCTTGTTTGATCCCTGTCATGCAGGCTCTTTGGGAATGCATGACTGCAGAGATCTGTCAATCAATAATTTCCCACTAAGGATGTAATACATTTATTTTGAACAGTTGTTCAAATTATTATTTCCAGAAGGTTCTAAAGTTATTTCCTTCCTCTTGTTCGTGGTCTTTGTCCCTCTGAATCATCCTTAGTGTACCTAGTATGTAATAAAATAAATAAATAAATAGATACTATAGTGTATTATTAGTATTATATACTTATATTATTAATGTTATATGTATTTATTTTATTATGTTTTTATTTAAATACATTGTTATTTCGTGGTTTTGTATATGTATTTATGGTTTTTATTCTGTATTTTAATGTATAATAATTATTTCAGCACTTTAGTGGTAATATTCTTTCAAGTTGTTTTACTACTAGAAGTGTTAAGTTATCTGGGGTAATTTGGCTGAAGTACCTTAGGTTATTTTACACGCTCTGTAATTCTTTAAAAGGAATAATATTAATTAAGAATTAAGAATAAATAAAGAATAGTAATCACTGCCAGCATAATTGCCTAGGATGAAGTCATCCCAGTTAAACTGGGATGCACTCAACCAATTTAAACTTGGTTGAAATCAACTGATGAAATATAAATCCAAGGGACCCCCCTTGGTTTTATATTTCATTGGTTGAGGTCAACCTACTTTAAATTGGTTTTTTGCATCCTAGTTTAACTGGGATGAACTCAACCTAGGCAATTATGTTGGCAGTGAATTATTATTAAATATAATGCAGTTACGTGGTGCATGTAAGGTACTGTGACATGTACTCAGTGGCTGACACTTCCTCCCTCTAAAAAAGGATTGACCAAAAAAAATGGTTTCTTTTTTCAACTCTGTATTGTCTCAGAACTTTATCTGAATCAGGGATCTGATCAGCTGTAAGCCATTGATCTTCTTTAGATCCACTATATCTGACTAAGTATTTTTTAACATCTTCATTATTCTTTCTAATCTTTCCATGTTGTATAACTTTCTTTACTTTAATGAGTTGGTCTCTCTCCACTGGAGGTATCACAACTCTTGTTGAGTTTTTCTGTTCCTCCTCAAAATTATCTTCCATTCATTAAAGTTTCAGAGAATCAACTTGTTTTTTCAGACTAGAATACATCATAAATATTAAGCTATTTGTAATTACAATCCTTAATTTAATTGATTGTTATTTCTTTTTTCTGAACTCATTTTATGATTACTAAAATCTGATTACTAGAATTAAGGCCTCTTAGTATTTGTGGTTTTTGTAATATGTTTTTTCTTGATTAATATACTAGCTTGACTAAAAGAGACTGAGTAGGCCTGACTAGTTATTTCTTCCAAGTACTCATATTATACTCCTCTCAGTTTTTATTCAAAGTACTCCTTATTCATTTTCATTTCTCAACCACAAATTAACCACTTGTAACTAGTCTATAAAAACATAGCCTAGTCCAAGCAATAACAATCATCAGTTCTCCTCATAATAAACTAGTCCCCATTATTGAGTCACCCCAGAGTCTGTTCAAAAATCCTCCTCTCCTCTTTTCTCTTTGCCAAAAATCCAACAACTCTAATGTTATCTTTCCTTAGAGGAAATTTCTCATCATTATTATTAACAAATGGTTTGATAAGACTAACTGGGAATTTGGGATGTTTCCTTTCTAATTCTCCAGTTAATATAACTTCTACTGCATTAGCACCATGTAAAGCTTTAATGGTGTAAGGTCCAACATATGAATCTCTCAGTTTCTTGGGTCCTGATAAATTGGTGAAATTAATTGTAGAGATAAGAACTTGGTCTCCAATTTTAAATTGGTGAATTTATTGAATAAAATTTAAGAGACAGAAAAAATAGGTTCTTGAAAGTAATTGACTAGACAAGCATCTCAGTCTCTTTTAGACAAGCTAGACAGATTAATCAAGGCAAAATATTTTTATAAGTCACAAATAGTATGAGGCATTTATAATTCAACTAATTAAACTTTAATATCAGAAAATGGATCAAAAAATAGAATAATCAAACAGTAGAACTAAGAGTTTGTAATTCCAATAAAACTTAGTACATAAGCGTTGTATTCTGGTCTAATCCAAGTTGATATATTGGGATTTTGGGATGAACAGAAGAAGGAAAAACTCAACAGATTTTGAAGAGAGTGAGCCCTAGCGGCAGCATTGACATTTCCAATCATTTGAATCTATGTTACATAACATTTTGTAGTTTGTTGAACTGTGCTTGCAGTTGTGCAAATTGGTTCTGGTTATTGGCCATCATTTGTGCTTGATTAAATCTTTCAGGTGAGTTCAATCTATTTGAATCTGATTTTTTTTTGAGGTGATAGCTCAGAATTCCATCCACTGACACAAGCAGAGCCCTGCACAAGATCTGCTAAGAATTGGTAGAAAAGACTTTTAACCTGTAAGGAGCAAAAATGTGACAGCCCTGTGGTGTGTCTGGTGATTGAACATGCTCACAGTTAGAATCTTGGCATGGTCCCTCATCCTGGCAATTGATTGCATGATGACTAACCTGCAGTGTGTCCGGCAATTTCCAATGCTCACAGTTAGTGTCTTGGTACAGTCCCTCAACTTTGTGAAGAAGAGTAGAGGGCCCCAATAGTAGACATATATAGGCTAGATACAATTACTATGGTGCATTATGATGACTAAGAATAAACCCCTCAACCCAAATACCTTGCCCTTGGAAGCCCCCTTGCTTCCTGTAATGCTTAATTTCTCATACTGCATCAAACATTGCACCCTCAATCCACTTTTGATACAAAATCCTAAGGTTGCTCCTTGGATCCAATCCACACAACTTGGTTAGATTTCAAAGACTTGGGAAGAGCTTGGTTCAGACACAAGTGGAGGTATTACTTGACTCTCAGATATTGTCTCATTCTTAATTTTCCCTGATCTTATTACTCAAGATTCTTTTTTATTGGCTCATTACTATTTCTAGGCTTGTTTTGTCTGTTCCTTTTAAACTGCAATGCCAGTCTTCTTGAAGAGTTGAAAAACAAATTCCGGTTAGGATCCAATACATAAGATATTTTTTATGCTATAATTTTTATGTTTCATCTCTCGAGATTTGTTGTCAATTTCAAATCTTGTATTGTCATATTAGTGACATGCTACTACTAGCTTTTAAATAGTGTGCTGCGATAAAGTTAAAAGGTCTCAAAATACTACAAAATTCACTTCTGAATACCAAGAGACTTTGTATTTTTTGTTTCTCAAGGCTGATCTGAGGGATGAAACAGACACAGGCCGTGCCGATTGGGGTGACCGGAAAGCTGAAATCCTGTCCTTGATACATTTTGGACAGGGTGTTCATAGCTCATTTTTTCTTTTAGGTGTTGCTGGGGCTGCTGATGCATAACTGCCGAATTCGTGTGGACCCGCTCAATTGTCCCTTACACCAGGGAGGTTTATACATAAGAATTTGTCTCAATCGGTCTGACAGAAAGGTATTCATTGCTTGTGATGCAATTGAATCTTTGACAGTGGTCCGCAGTTCGATGGTTTACATTTGGAACAACTTTGCCCGCATTGCGCGTTATGTGAGTTAAAAGATAGATTCAACTCGGTCGTTGAACTTAACGCGCTCCCTATTACAGTGCGGGTTCAAGATGAAATGCAATTGTTATTGTTCGTTGATAGGCCGAGATGATGGGGATTGTTTGATATGTTTCTACAAAAAGGCGAGCAACAGAAAGGGTAGGTACTATATTTGAAGCTTCCGGAATTTAACAAAAACTTTTCAGGTAGGTCTCCTCAGCGACATACTAGCTGAAAAAGCTAGTTGGCCCAGCTGACTTTGTTGTAGGGGACACAGCCAGAGCATTCTACGGCAGGTATACACAAAGGCAATCAGTTCCAATGTGTTATTGCAAGATGGTAACGGAACAAAACTGACTGCCGACTCCAGTAGTCGTGCCGGTGCATCGGAATGTACCTTGGCCGGTGATGCAAGCTTGATTGTGGAGAAGGGTTGCAAAGATAAGTTAGCATCTGAGAAAAGCGGATTATTTCGCGATCTAAACCATTTACCTTTGGCAGCGGCAGTGTCACGTCCATACCCGATCGTGCAAAGTTCGGTGGTGACGGGTTTTTTGGGGTACTTTGACAAACTGCAGTTACTTATGGCTTTTGTTGTATTGTGCGGAGTAGCCGTCAGTGAGTGTTGATAAGCAGGAGTGAGCGTATTGACTTACTGATAAAGGCCTTGCAGCCTTCGGTGCAAATAATATCGGACCGATCGTTGCAGGCTAAATAATGGGATGGATTTTGGCGTCTAACTTAGGGAAGTTTCGCTCTCAACACTTGAGTCACAGTGGGCCACGTACCGTATCCTTTCTCGCCAACGGCAGCGTAGGTAGAGCACTTCATTGTCTCGCCAACGGCAGTGACACTGGCTGTGGCAAAAACGATGCAAACTAGAGCATAAAGAGCGGCATTCATATTGGTAGATTGAATGGGTGCTAGTCAGGTAGCGTTTGTAATCGGACGCGAAGCGGGTTCTGGAAAAGTGTTGTGCTGGATCACACAAAATTTGATGCAGGTGAAGTGGATATCGGTGATATTGTGGAGGAGGATAGATTGGTTGGGTAAAAAGATGAAGGGTGTCTTTATATTATGGCTGAGTCCAACCAGACACCCGCTGTCTCCCGCGTAGTCAATGGGCACCAGCCAACGCGCGATCGCCCACGTCCATGAGCTCCCATGGCCAGGGCTGCAGCACGTTGATTACAGCAGCTTGGACCCCATAAATGGGCCGGGTTATTGTGCCGAAGCGATCGGCTTTAAAAGAATACTTTAGATATGTAGTTCTGTCAAGTGGAGGACAGCGAGTGCTGTGTTGGAGTCAGAGTGTCACATCTGGGCCGCATTCAGCTTGTTCAAAGTCCCACCTCTTCAAGTCCGTTTAGCAAGTCATGCGGGGAAAATCACCTATTAATGCACATTGGCCTATTATAAATTGGTGGCAGTGCGTGGCAGTGCGAGGTATAGAGTGTCAAGTGTGGTAGAAACCATATTATTACTCTCTCGTCCTCCTCCGGTTCCGGTACTTGTACCGGGACCTGAGGAGGGCTACGCTGCGGCGAGTCTAGGATATGTGACCCATATGTCACAACACCCCCTCTCGCCGTAGACGCCTTACTACATACACTTGAAGATAAAGGAAATGCAGACAGTTATAAGGAAGAAAAAAAAAAATTAAGGTATAAGTAAAAAATAATCAATGTAGTTCCCCGAGTATTGCACCTCTCAAGCGGTTGAACACATCCGGGGCCAAACACTTAGTAAAAATATCCGCTATCTGATCTTTGGTACCCACCCACTCAATGCTAGTTTTCTTCTGAAATAAAGACTTGTTAGTGATATAAAAATCCCTGTCTGTGTGCCTAGTTCTCTTATTAGATGCATCATCTGTAGAAACTCTTATAGCAGACTGGTTGTCACAATGTAGATGTCCTATAAAATGTTTACCAGTGACGTCTTTCAGCAAATGCCGTACCCATAAAGTTTGTCTCGTCGCCACCCCTAGCGCCATGTACTCCGCGTGGCATGTTGAGGACGCTACCGATTGTTGGCGGCGAGAAACCCAAAGTATTGGGCAGTTGAGATAGGAGATGATAATCCCATAAGCTGACCTGGAGAACTCTCCTCCCCACGAAGCATCACAAAAGGTTTTCAGCGGCTTGTCATCGATCCTAGGAAAAAGACACAATTTCTTGTCAGTAGTACTGGCAACATAGTTCACCAGGTGTCGCAGCCCTTTCCAGTGGTCACAGCCTGGCTTTGCGGCAAATCGAGCCAACAAGTTTACCGCATGACAGATATCAGGCCTAGTCCCAACGGCCAAATAGCTCAGAGTGCCTATCACCGAGAGGTACTTTCCAGACTTACTTGGATCCCCGTTTGGATCCGTTACTGCATTGAAATTCGGCGGCAGCGGTGTCTTTGCTAGTGTTGCACCATCCCACTCTGCCTCAAGAAGCGAATTGGTGAGCGCCTTTTGCTGGAGGGTAAAACCTTGGTGTGATCGTTCGACATTGAGACCTACTATCACATCTAACTTGTGTTCCCACTTAATCTTAAGAATACTTTTAAGGTCAGTTTCCAAACGTTTTAGCAGCCCAATGGATGATCCGGTAACCACCCCGTCGTCAACATGCAACCAGATTACACCATGTTCCGTTTCGTGTCGTAAGATATACAGACTATTGTCGTACTGTGAAGGAGAATAGCCCAAATTGTCGAGGATGCCCTTCAGGTGGAGCCACCAGCATCTCGCGGCCTGTCTTGTCCCATACAACGCCTTCTTCAACATGAGAGCATGTCCCGGTGGCACCGACATTCCTTCAGGAGGTTTTACCCAAACTTCTTCCGTGATAGGGGAATTCAGATATGCCGCCACAAAATCAAAGCTATGTACTGGCCACTGGTTCTGCGCTGCTACTGTTAACAACAGGCGTAAAGCCACAAATGTTGCAGTTGGCGCAAAAGTTTCATTGAAATCCGTCCCGGCAACCTGTGTGAAACCTTTAGCAACAAAACGTGCTTTAAAGCGCACTCCCGATCTGTCAGTTCCTGTCTTTGTAGTAAACACCCACCTCCCGTTTAGGGCCCGCTTGTCCTTGGGTTGTAGTTGCACTTGCCAGACCCGCATTTGTTCTGGATTATTGAGCTCAGTCGCTATCGCTTTGCTCCATGCCTCTTTCTCCGGCGAAGCCATCGCCTTTTTGAAAGTGGTTGGTACCGAAATCGCGTAGAATTGGCAGAGTTCAATGATCTTGTCGACAATTAGTTCTTGATTATGAAATTCAATTTCTTTCGAGAAATCCCCAAGCTCTAGCAAGTTCATAACATAGGTCAGTGATAGCTTTTCAGCCTGCTTTAAAGGTTCAGTTATTCCTGTTTCTTTTACAGGAGCAACAGTGGGTAGTTTCTCTTTGTCACTGTTAGCAGAATCTCCATTTTCAAAACAAGCCAGATCATCATCTACAAACCTCGCCATGGCAGACATCACGAAACGGTTCTCTTTAGGAATCCAGAACAGCCACCCTTTGCTGGCCTCGAGATGACCAACCACTCTGCCTTGAATGGCCCTAGCGTCGAGTTTTTGTCGTTTCTCTGGAGGAATATGGATATACGCCATACTACCAAAACTTCGGAAACGATCAAAGGCTGGCTTACACCCAAATAACGCCTCGTATGGCGTAGACTTCCCGCTTGCTCGGTTCGGGATCCTATTCAAAACATGTCCTGCCCACAAAAACGCATAGTTCCAAAAGGTTTTTGGTAGGGTACTATCAATAAGCACCGTCCGTGCCATGTCCTGGATCGTTCGATTGAAACGTTCAACTACTCCATTCTGATAATGGTGATATGGCAGGGATCGTTCGCCGAGGATACCTTTACACTTCATGAAATCGCCCAACGTCTTATTGGCGAATTCTCCTCCGTTGTCGCTGCGGAGCACCTTGACTGCTAAACCTGTCACCCTTTCTAGCCGAGTAATAAGTTCTATTATAGACTGGTTAGCTTCAGATTTAGCTTTCAGGACCTTTACAAAAGAGTAACCCGTCGCCACATCACGCATTGTAAGTAGATAATTACCCCCATCTACTGCTGTTACTTGAAAAGGTCCGATAAGATCGGCCGCCCAAATCTCCATCTTCAAGACTGGTCTGTTGCTCGGTCCAATTGGATTCAGCCTTGTGCTTTTCGAGATCTTGCATACCGGGCAATGGATGTTCCCCGACGGAAGGGATTTTGGTAACCCAATACCTAAATTCTCTTTGATAAGCCGTCGGATATGTCGTAGACCTGCGTGACCAAAAACTCTATGCCAGAATAACAATACTTTTTCATTTTTTGTTAGTGTTTCGGCCTTCCAGGCAGGTCCATCCAACTTGGTGATTGGCTCTAGGAATAGATTCCCATGGTTGATGTCAATGGTATCAGAGATATCTGTCATTGAATTAGCATGTGTTTCATAAACAACAGCATCTGGTTGGTTAACAATCTCTTTAGCAGATGAGGGAACATCAGTCTGTTTAACAGTTGAAAGTGAAAAAGGTGAAAATGAACAAGGAGATTTAGGACATTTTTCGGTCTCGTGGTTCACAGGGATTAAAGGATGAGGGAGACACCATCGGTTCCGCTTTTTGTCGAGCACACAGTTGAAAATCAACTTCCCGTGTGTTTGATACACATTAAACACATCGCTGTCGTTATCATAGGATATAGAAGCGTTAGCCTTTCTGAGAGCTGCCATTGATATTAAGGTGGACCTGGCTTGCTCACAGAACAGGACTCCTTTCAGTATGACTATCTGACCACTCCCTGTCCTGAAGTGGAGGTTTCCGATCCCAGTGATATGGGATTTGTTGGATGCGGTAGCTACCGACAAAGGCAACGGTTTCGATAAGACACGGAAATCATGCAAGCACGATCGGAGTCCAGAGAAATGATGGGTCGCCCCAGTGTCAAAGATAATAGGGGTACTCACAATATCCTCGCCAAGTGACATGTTCTTGAAATCCAGATCGTCAAGATCATCTGGTAATTCACCGATTTCCAGGAACTGCGCCACAGCCCCCCCAGATGTTGAGGTTGATTGCAGCGTCGGATTTTCACTTGAACGCTGCCGGGGAGGCACAGTTGGGTATCTTGGTCGGTATAAGTCGGCCATACGCTTGGCCTGCACTTGAGAATGACTCGGGGGGGCAGTGGACCTCGGGACCGACATGTTGCTCGATGATTGTCCTGGTTGCGTGTACAATGACCCTACAAAAGTTGCCTGGGTGCGTACCGACGGTTGTTGAAAAGGTGAAACCCCTGGTCCCCTCACTCTTCGGTTGATCTGATTCGGCTTCGCTCGTTGTGGACAATCCCTCAGATAGTGATCCGCCGCTCCACACTGCCAGCACCGATGAGCCGTCATTGCATAGAAATCAAGAGCCTCCGGCCAGTTCTCTTCAGGCACATCGGTCAAGAAATCATCAAAGTCGAATCCCTGGTCCCCCGTATTGGCCAACAAAACGGAGGGGCTTGTCGTTGAATCGACATTAGTTGAGTGCGACGCCTCGCTGTCAGCATGTTGACGCTTGCAGATGTCGAAGTTGTTTACCAGTAGGTCAAACTTCGGTAATGCTTTGCCCGGATCGTTCTGCATCAAATTTTCAATTCTCTGCTCGTAGTCCTTCTTGAACGGCACTGATGAGTTCATGACGGCACGCTGGAAAACAAAACCAAAGAACGCGTCGGAGTTGATCCTGACGTTCACGTTGTGGTGATCCATTCCACTTCATTACCATATTTTAATAACTATTATTTACTTATAAAACTCAAATACTTACATATATACACATATAAATCCCAAACCTTATATATATTCATCATTATTATTACATTATCAGATTCTACACCCCATTTTAACCCTAGTCACTCACTACAACTACCCTCAATTTCCTCATGGTTCAAGAGTTACAGGCAAACTCAGAATAATACAGCAAGTTACAGTATAAAGCAAGGTATAGAATACAGTACATATTATAATTAGATATATTTCACAACCAAGATACATAATACATATAATATATACTACATAACATATTACATATATACACAAACTCTACCTTTCCACTACTCATCTGTCACTGTCAAAACCATTTCATATGTGTCACTTTCTTTTCTACTCATCTGTCATATTTTCCTTTCCCACCAGCTACATGTCATAGCCTTGTTTGTTTCCTTTCTCCAGCCTGATGGCTCATCTTCTTTCCCACATATATAAGGACTCATGTTCCTCCCTTTTGTTCCCTTATGGACCCCCAGACTTACTAAATTACCCCCTACATATACAAACATTACAGATCCCCTATAAATTAGTATACATAACTTAGTAGAGTTACCATCAACCTATAAATATATCAATATAAATATCAGTTTAGATTCAATATAAGAAGATTGCCCCTCTCTCTTTCTTGACCCACCTTGACTCCAAAGCTACAAACCCTTGCCCCTTATTATACTTATATTACATATACTTATACAACTCAATCCCCCTTCATCCATTCCTCTCACCTGGTGTGTGTAGTAAACAAGCACATTAGTATTAGTCTTCTAAGAGTAGATATAAAATAGCCACACCTTTTATTTTATTCTTAGTGTTACTCTCATTCCCCATAGCTTTAGTCAGGAAGGCAGCTCTTATATCAGCACCTTTGTCATAACCTACATTAGTACTAGTGTAGTTATACATATCCCTTCCAAGCTCTATTCTGCCCTTTGAGTAGTTCCACAAGTGGTGTCCCAACAGTGGCTTGACTTCTTCAGATATCTTTAGTCCTAGTAACACTATACTATCAGCTTCATCACTACTTCACCTTCCCCTTCTCTCTTCTCCAAATCTTCAAACATCTACACAACATAAAATACATATACATTAGTCAACTTATATCTTCATAAACTTTTTAAAGGACTTATACATATCCAAATTCACTACCCATACCTTAATACACTCTTTTACACATACACTCTACATACATACACTCAACATCTACATACCTATACCACTTCCATCTGTCAACCTACCTCTTACCAGCCATGTCTCAACAAGGATTCCCAGGATTCTACTCAGCCCCCAGTATCTACCCTCCAGTCAGCCAACCAATCAATACCAATGTAGGACAGACCTTTAACCCCAATCCAGCCAGGCCTTCCAGGATCAACATTGGAAACATCCCTAATACTGCAAGATACAGGGACAACAACCAATCAGCAGACACTTCAGAAGACCCACATGGACAATACCCCCAGTCTCCAGTACCCTCTCACCACCATTCAGACACACCAGTCACTCACTTTTTGGAAAGAGAACCAGTCATGCCCAAGTACACAGGACCATCCAACAAGACAATCAAGATCAAGCCCCTGGATAAGGATCTATTCTTTGATGGAACCAATATGCCTGTGGAAAAGTTTATTAAGAGGTATGAGAATGCAGGATCAGCTGATGGTGCTTCTGCTCAGGACTTGGCTAGACAGATTATATCTTTTATCAGAGGAATGGATCTTAAGGATGAAGTGGAAGAAATGACAGGCCATGAGGACTTAGACTGGGAAACCCTGAAGAAACAGCTACTCAACAGATTTGGATCCTCTCTCCCCTTGGTCAAATACACTAGACAGGACCTGAAGAATCTGGTTAACACAGCCATACAGACTGGAGGACTCAAGACTTTGGAAGCCTTCAAGACCTTTAGGACCAAATTTGAAGCAATCACTCACTACTTGGTAAGAATGGGGTACAGTACTAACCTTGAAGAATTTAGAGAACTTTTTTTAGAAGCCCTCAGCCCAGAATTGGAGTCAGCAGTAACCAGAGAGCTCATCAGGGACAATAAGATGCTAGCTTCTAAGGATGGAGGTGATATACTTCCAGATACCAACACTCTAGTCACCTACATACACAGGGAAGTTCAATCAACATCAGTCATGGACAGAAGAAAACTTTGGAGACAAGAACCCTCTGGAAACTTGGACAACTCACCTTCAACATCCAGTAGACCAGCTCCCTATATCAGACCTAACCCTCTTTCTGGCCCAACCTCTACAGAAAAACAATTGGAAGTCATCACCAAGCAGCTTGCAGCCCTCACTGCTGGAAGATCAGCCCCACCTCACCTAGTTGGACCAGCCCCAGGATTCAATTCAGCCCCCAGGAACTATACCTTAAAATGCTACTACTGTTTTGAAAACACCCACAGTACCACCAGATGTAGGGCCCTAGAAGAAGATGTTACCAAAGGATCAGTAATCAGAGATGGCAGAGATTTCAGACTTCCAGACAAAACTATGATTCCATGGGACCCCAGAAGACCAATTCAATCTGTGGTATCAGCTTTCCCCAAGGACCAACCCATTGTATCATCCTCCTTTGGACAACTAGAAGAAGCAATCACCCCTGAAGAATCCACCATTTATGAAGCAGACCTTGGAAAGAGAACCAGAGGAACCAAGGACCCAGAAGAACCCAAAATGGCAGACAAAAGGATCAGGAAAGAAAAGGACAACATCATGGACATGGATACAGAAGACTTACTACATATGGCCAGGACCCCAGTTCCATCAGGCAGGATACAGAATCAAGACCCCAAATCAGACCCCCATGTAAGATTCAAGGACTCAGACATACAAGGATTCAACAACCCACCCAAGGAGAAGCCAGAAAAGAAGACCTACTTGGAGAAGACTTTGGCCAAGGAATACCCAGGAGCTGAAGAGGATGTTGCCAAAAGAATGCTTGGTGAAGGAAAGATGGAACTGGCTTATGGAGAAATATTTGCTATCTCTAGTGGTGTCACTGATGCTTTCAAGAAGAGGATCTCAAACAGAAGGCTGCCTTTGGAACCCACTAGGTCAACTAATGTCATAGGCAGAGAAGAAGAAGAAGTAAAACAGGAACAGACCACCCTCTATTCATGCCCCCTTGGATATGTTAAAATCAATATTAATGGACAAACCCATCAAGCTCTGTTGGATACTGGATCAATGGTCAATATCATACCTGCAGGACTGGCTCACCAACTAGGACTGGTACTCACTGCCAAATCAATGAGGCTTAAAGGAGTTGGAGGCCACCATACTAATATGCCTGGAATTGCTGAGGAAGTAGAAGTAACCATTGGAAAAGTATCCAGAACTGTTCATTTCTGGGTGGCTGAAGGACCTGTTCAACTAATTATTGGAAAGCCTTTCTTAATGGATGTATCAGCCACTATCAAATACAATGGAGCTCAAGGGGAATCACTTTCTATTATGGACTCATCTGGACAGACTTACTTGGTACCCATCATTCTCCCCAGCAACCAGAAATGGGAAACTACACTTCCAGCAAATTCAGCCACCAAGGAATTCCTAGACCAGGGCCAGGACTCCAACTTTTTTCCCTTGACAGAAAGAAAAAACTAGAAAAATAAATAAAATAATAGTATTAATAATAATAATCAGTTAATCTAATTTTTATTCATGGCCATATCTCTCAATCCAACTCACTTTTCTGGACCATTTGCTAGTCAGCCCTAAAATAAAATGAAGCAAAAAAAATAATAATAAAATAAAAATTAAAAAATAAAATAAATAAATAAATAAATAAATAAAAAGACAAACTTATAAAATATTTTCCAAGAAGTCCTTTTCTTTCCTCTTAGAATATATATCTGCAATCACCCAAAAAAAAAAAAAAATATTAAAAAAAAAATATAAAAAAAATAAAAAAAAAAATATAGAAATAAAAATCAGCTTCCTTTTTCTTTTTTTTGCAGCGCGGCGAAGTCACAACTCAAGTCATAACAGATGGAATGGACGAACGTGGTCGGAGCGATTAAATGGCTGGAGACGGCCAGTACAACAGAACAGGGTCTGAAGACGCGACCGATATTGGCCGGGTTGAGGAGGACTTAGTGGATATTATAAATAAAAAGAGAGAATGATAATATAAAAAAAAGGGGGAGAAGAAGCGAACGAACGAACGGCTTAAATAAAAACGATTCTCGATGCCGGTGTACGATCCGGGAACGGCCTCTGATTTTTTTCTTATTGATCTCACTTCAAAGCATCGATTACATACAATATGACGCCGGTGTACGATCCGGAAACGCGTAATTTTTCCCTTTGCTACCACAAACATCGAGTGGTCATCTCCCCTAACAGCATCGACGCTGGAGGATGAAAGAGGACGACAAGGATTTCCGCCTACATTTTCGACGCCGGTGCTCGACCCGGGCATAGTTTTTTTTATTATTATGAGGATCTCCCCTCCCAGACTACAGTCTGGAGGGGAGATTTTTAAGCCTTATCGACTCTGGTGGCCGACCCAGTTCTCTTTTGTATTTTCTTTTTCGCTTTTTTTCTCTCTCGGGTGGGTTCTCTTTTCTTTCTTTCTTCGTGCTCAGATAACCGTCGGTCTCGGTTGTACTCCGTGGCTCAGCTAAATCCCTCCGCATACCCTGTCGACGCCGGTGCGCGAACCGGAACTCCGCATACATTTCAATGCCCGCTCAAGCATCGAACCCGGCATAGTTTTTTTTCCTGCCTTTCAAACATATCGAAATTAATAATAAAATAAAAAAAATTCAGTAAAAAATAAATAATAAAAAAATAAAACTAGTAATTAAATCAGAAAATAATAAAAAAAAAATAAAAAATAAAAATAGTAGAATTAAATCAGAGTATAGTAAAAAAAAACTGGTAAAATTAAATCAGATACATATTAAAATAAAAAAATAAAAAAAAAATCAAATCAAATAATAATTTAGTAATAAAACAAATAAAACATAATAATACAAATACATCAACAGTACTTTTTTCCCACAAAATCTCCTATTCTCATCACTTCTTTCCCAGGATACCTTCTATTTTTTTTTGCTGCTCATCCCAACTCATCAGTTCATCATCCATCCAACCTATCATTCTCTCAAATTTATTTTCCCTCCATTGTCTGGGGACAGACAATAAGTTGGGGGAGGAGCACTGCACTACCAAAGGAAAAATCACCAGGAATTTTTTATTTTTTTCTTTCCCTCCTGACATGACTCTTCAACCACCAGACATCAAATAAAATCATCATCCCATCACACATTCTACACAGTTTCTATATATCCATTCCACTTCATCATCCCCAAATCACATATTCTACATATCTTCTACTCATCCAAACTCAACAATGTTCCATCACACTCTACATATTTTCGCATCCCACCTCATCTTCATCATCACAAACTCCACATATCTTCTACTCATTACACATCTTCACCATCTCATCACCAATTCTAGATAATTTCTACACATTCCATCGCATCATCACATAGTTTCTACACATTCCATCTCATCATCACATATTTTCTACACATTCCATCTCATCATCACATATCTCCTACACACTCCACCTCATCATCATCATACCACTCCACCTCATTTCATCATCCCAACAAACTCTACATATTTTTTACACATTCCACACTCATCTTCAAATCACACAAACTCTACATATTTTCTACACATTCCACACTCATCATCAAATCACACAGTCTACATATCTTCTATTCATTCCAACCCATCAAGAACCATCAGCCAGTCTCTCAGTTTCCACCATTCACCCATTTAAAAATTGCATCCAACCAAATCAGAAACCACCTAAACCAATACCAGCATATTTTACCATACCCCAGAGGACATAGTCATATCAGCACCAATACCCAAAGGCCTAAGGATTAACTCTGATTGTAAGATATATAAAACCAGACTAAGAAGAATTGCTTCTCCCACTACATCACCATCTCAAGAGTTATCAGTAAACATCTATTAGTTTCCAAGGATTTCAAGAATAAATAAAGTAAGATTGCTAGAATGAAAATTTATTAGAGGTACAAGCCCAGATGATGGCTTAGTATTTGGTTCTAATAAATAATGAAACTAGATTATAATTAAATTAATATCAATATCAAAGAAACTAATACATGAAGAACATATTTCAGCAAGATGGCATACTAGTAGGATTTTCAACCACTTTAAAGACTATAATATATATTTTACATGAAGATTAATACTATGGATAATGGATACATGGATACTGGATACTATGGACACTGGACTTTGGATCAAATTATACTGGATTGGCTCATACTGGACACTGGCTTGGACTTATACTGGATTGGATTACTTGGACCTTGGACAGGAATACTCTGGACTTCCATGGATCACTTTTTTCTTTCCAGCCTTTTTCTCTGGCTGCATTGTCTGGGGTCAGACAATAAGTTAAGGGAGGATGTGGTGATCCATTCCACTTCATTACCATATTTTAATAACTATTATTTACTTATAAAACTCAAATACTTACATATATACACATATAAATCCCAAACCTTATATATATTCATCATTATTATTACATTATCAGATTCTACACCCCATTTTAACCCTAGTCACTCACTACAACTACCCTCAATTTCCTCATGGTTCAAGAGTTACAGGCAAACTCAGAATAATACAGCAAGTTACAGTATAAAGCAAGGTATAGAATACAGTACATATTATAATTAGATATATTTCACAACCAAGATACATAATACATATAATATATACTACATAACATATTACATATATACACAAACTCTACCTTTCCACTACTCATCTGTCACTGTCAAAACCATTTCATATGTGTCACTTTCTTTTCTACTCATCTGTCATATTTTCCTTTCCCACCAGCTACATGTCATAGCCTTGTTTGTTTCCTTTCTCCAGCCTGATGGCTCATCTTCTTTCCCACATATATAAGGACTCATGTTCCTCCCTTTTGTTCCCTTATGGACCCCCAGACTTACTAAATTACCCCCTACATATACAAACATTACAGATCCCCTATAAATTAGTATACATAACTTAGTAGAGTTACCATCAACCTATAAATATATCAATATAAATATCAGTTTAGATTCAATATAAGAAGATTGCCCCTCTCTCTTTCTTGACCCACCTTGACTCCAAAGCTACAAACCCTTGCCCCTTATTATACTTATATTACATATACTTTATACAACTCAATCCCCCTTCATCCATTCCTCTCACCTGGTGTGTGTAGTAAACAAGCACATTAGTATTAGTCTTCTAAGAGTAGATATAAAATAGCCACACCTTTTATTTTATTCTTAGTGTTACTCTCATTCCCCATAGCTTTAGTCAGGAAGGCAGCTCTTATATCAGCACCTTTGTCATAACCTACATTAGTACTAGTGTAGTTATACATATCCCTTCCAAGCTCTATTCTGCCCTTTGAGTAGTTCCACAACGTTATTCCAGTCAGTATACAGATTCCTCATTGCAGAAGACAAACCGGCGCTATCGTTGTCGTCCACCGAGAAATTGAGAAATCGATTGAAAATGTTCATCTGGGCTGCCCGAGAGATCACTGAGAACTTTCTTCGGAGAAAGGCCACTATCTCTAGGGTAGATGCGATTCGTTGGATATCCGGCGTCAAAGAAACGTGTACACCCGCCAACACAACCATCCTCGCAATCTTCTCAAAAGTCGAATTCTGGATTGTTTTGAAGAAAAAATCTCCGTTGGACATGTGGGTTGTCCCCGCCTCTTGAAGTTCTCTCAACCATTGCGCAAGATTGTTGCCATCAGCCGCCAGTCGATTTGATACAGTCCACCTGTTGTTGATCGACGTAGCGGTTTGGCTGACCAGCTTTGCCTGCTCGAGCTGGAGTTTAGCCGCCAGGAAATCTCTTTGGTCGGTTGTCAGATCGGCCCCGGTTGGCTGATTTTGTTGACTTTGGTGGGGTGCAGGTCCTCTACTACCTTGGATCGGTCCACCAGCCACCGCCGAAGAAGTCGAAGCTGACGCCCGTATGGTCTCGTCTCCCAAACGTGGACGAGTACCAGTCGTTGCTGCTGGATCGTAGGTCATCCGACGCCCGCCTATTGGAATTTCCGTACCATCGAAATCGCCTTCAGAGTCCTCCTCGGCTGAGTTGAATGATGTTCGACGAGACATTTGAGAAGAGAAAAAAAATTCGACGGTGAAGTATCACAGAGATAGGAGTGTAAAACAAACAAAAACGAGAAAAAAATATGGTACTCACCGCAACGAAGTCAAGTAGCTAGAATCAAAGAGAAGAGAAGGAAAATTGTAGAGGGAGTAGAAACAATGTTTCACAACTCTGCTGTTCTGCACCAAGCAATGGGACCACCACTGATGTAATTGGCAACTGGTTAGGTCGCTTAGCTTATTTGGCTTCGAAGTTTACACAAGGTTCAGATAAGGGAAGGGAAAATATGAAAGTCTAACTCAGAGAATCCAAGCTACTCCACAGCGTTGCGACGAAGCAACACAGTTCCTCTCGAGTTCGGGCGATTACACTCTATACTGAGTTACCGATCGAATAGGGTTTAACCTTCAGGTGGAATTGAAGGTATGCAGAGTTTCTTGGTTCTAAAATCAGAGGTAAGGCAAAACTTTTTAACGAGAAAATTGGGGGCTCATAACCTATAGAGTGTCAAGTGTGGTAGAAACCATATTATTACTCTCTCGTCCTCCTCCGGTTCCGGTACTTGTACCGGGACCTGAGGAGGGCTACGCTGCGGCGAGTCTAGGATATGTGACCCATATGTCACAACACGAGGAAGGAAGCAATGTTGGTGAAACCTGCGTATTTTTGCGCAAGCTTTGGAAATTGGTGCCGCAGCGGGCAGACTTTCCCGCAGCCCAAATGATCCTTGCGCGCGGACCGTGCACGGGTGACCGGGCTCTAACATGACCGCCTTCCTAGGAGCGTCTTGGTGATGGACAACGCCCAAATTCATCACTACGGACAAATTGGTCAGCTTCTCGAGGACCATGGCTGTCACCTCGTCTATCTCCCCGCTTACTCGCCCGACATGAATCCAATTGAAAAGGGCCTCAGTGTATTAAAGAGCGCTCTACGACGTGATGGGGAACTTAATGGGGCCGAAACAGATGGCGAGCAAATTGAGGAATTAGGCTCATCTTCACCCCCCAGCTGATGAGGAGCTTGTTCCGAGGCTCGGGTTACACAGATTGATCAGATGCAACTAAATTTTCTCTGTTTTTTTTTATGAAAACAAAGCTGTTGTATCTTTTCCCTTTTAAAGTATTTGAATCTTTTATCTTGTTTTATTATCATTATCTTATCTTTTCATTGCATCTTTTCCCAATTAAGTTGTTCAGAACTTGTTATTTTTTTAGAAATGAATCAATTTCTTATCACTTGATTCCTGAGGCACCAGATTGAGAGGGAGAAGAGGAAGAAAACAGCAAATAAAATGAAAATGACTTGGAATTTAAACATGAAAATAATCATTTATTTTGTGCTCATCTCACCTCACAGTAAACATGAAAATATTCAACTCATCTCACCTCACTGACAGACATGTCTTTTAAATTGGGTCAATAGTTTGTAAAGTGTAAAGTGGAAATTCAATTGCAAGAGAAATAGAATAGACTAAATACAAAAATAACTACCACAAAAGAAAGAAGAGATACTTGAATTACCAAAATGAGACAATATTTTTACAGAATAATATGAAATAATATGAACGTAATCAAGGATTGTGGAGGAATAGGAAAGAAGGAGAGGAATCAATGCTGCAGAAGGAGAGGAATAAATGCTGCAAAGAAGGATGAAAGATTGAAAGATTATACTCATTGGTTTCTAGCCCCCTGCATCAAGTGATGCATGTATTTCTTCGCAGAGTAAGCTATGGATTGGGCCGGGCCTTCAGGTACGCCTTTGTTGTGAAGCTCATCGGCATTAAACCATTTGAAAATGGACCAGTGTGTGATCGCAGGGGTGCTGATTCCATTGTGGACCTTGGGGGAATTGGGATCGACGTGGGCGAAGCGTAGGAAATTGTTAATGGTGCTTGTGTTGTTAGGCGGAGTGATTGGGGAGAGCACTTGTGCAGGCGGTTCAGGGGGCTGGGGTGTTGCTGAGGCTGGAGCAGTCAGGAAGTTTGACATGGGCATGCTTGAAGGATTGAAGAAGAAGCTTTAGGGATTGGCCATTGGGTTTGCCATTGGAGTTGGTATGGGGACAGGAGCCAATGGGGCAGAAATGAGCGGTGGTGGCGGTGCCTTGTCTTCCTTGGTCTTGAATTGGAACAGATCCAACTGTGGGGGGCATCTCAATGTCACCTCAGTCGGATTCAATCTCTGTGTGAAGTTTGTATCTGTATCAGCCCGCAAAACGGCCACATACCCAATTGCCAGGTGAGATTACTTACAATGGCTTTAGCCCATGCCGCCACCCGCGTCATTGTTAAATGAAAATATTTGCTCAAGTTATTTGGATTGATGAAGAAGTTCAGTTCGTGACTCCCTGTGACTAGATGCCCCGCGGGTTTGTGGATGCAATTCAGTTGGGTAATCAAATCACTGAGCGTTGCCGCGGCTTGTTGTAGCAATTCAGTTGGGTTATCAAATCACTGAGCGTCGCCGCAGCTTGTTGTAGAGACTGTAAAATGGAGATGTGTCTGGTGAGAGTCAAACTCACGGCCTCAGCTAAGCTGAGACACATGCTAGAGTGCTGTCTTTACCAACTATGCTACGGACGCTTGTGACTGCCAGGGTGTTGGTTGGTAGTGCTCATGGTTCAGCTGGTGATACATCATGGTAGCAGACTAACAGGCAACTCAACACTTGTTCCCCCTTGGAGGGCTCATTGGGTGGATCGGTGTCAGCAGTTGAGCCTATGCAAGTTCTCTTGAGGTGCTTGTAAGCATATTCTTTTTATGAGGATAGAAAGAAAATCAACAAACAACATTCAAAAAACCATCATCAATTGAAATGGGAATAACTTACGTGAGCCAAGATTTTTGGGTCCATTTGCACCAAACAACAGACAATCTGTTGATTCTCGGCGGTACCCTTGGCGCCCAAGAGCAATTTCTGGAATGTTTTGGGCAAATCCAGCTGCTTCTTCTGGGTTGCTGCAAAGCTGCCACTGTGCGGGATGATGAGGTTCCAGGTGAGCTTCTTGTTTTTGTCTTGAGTCCGGGCAAAAATGCCAAGTCCCTTGTCTTTGTTGCTTTCAATCATTGAGATGACAGCCACCTTGAATTTTTTGGGATTGTAATAGTGGGTCCCCCAACAGAGGAAAAGCTTGCCGGCTTCGGAGGTAACCTTTCTGAATTGGGGGGCATTGGGGGTAGTAGTTATTTGTTTGCAAGAGGTGGTTGAGGGTGGGTTGGCCATCAGAATGAACAAGATGAATTCAACTTGGGTGGGAACCTGGGACCACCCAAGACCAAGAGCTGGTACATTGATTGAGTTGGTTACTTGAGAGAATTCTTCCAATGTTGTTTGAGACCACGCGGCCTCACTAGGTTGTTGATAAGCTGGGGTTGTGTGGGGAAAGAGAGAAGGGTCCAATACCTGTCAGTTCTGGCTCCTGATGAAGGCGTCCCGGCAGGGGTTACGTTGTTAAACCAACCAAGCAGTCCCATCAAATAGGGTTGGCACATGGCACTTGGAAGGTGGGGTGATAGGATGGTGGAGCCATTCACTATACTTGGATGGACTCTTGCTGGGTGATTTCAGCCCAAAGGGCCCCGAGGCGGATATTGCAGGATTTATTGAGGTTGGTGGTGGTGGTTGGTGGCGGTTTGTGGTGGGTGGCTGTGGCGGGGAGGGGAGCAGATTCAGGGGTATATATAAAATCCCAACTCAAGCCCTGTGACACCGGTCACCCGTGCACGGTCCGCGCGCAAGGATCATTTGGGCTGCGGGAAAGTCTGCCTGCTGCGGCACCAATCTCCAAAGGTTGCGCAGAAAAACGCAAGCTTTTTTGGAACAGCTGTAAATCCCATATCCCAAAACACACTCCGCATCCTCATCACATTCTGGCTTAACAATTGATACCATCAAGAAAGAATTGGTAAATGATGAGCCCAAAGATCAGCTCATGTCAGGGCCAGTTGTATCAAGATTTTCCCATGTCACCCAGGTTCCTTCCTTTGAAAAAAATATGCTACAGTTTGAGGAAAGGCCCATGCATTAGGGGGGTTCACGTTGGCCCAAAACCGGCTGATTTTCCATCATAGTTTGCATGCTTATGCACACTTTCATCATGAAATTTTCAAAAAAAAAAAATGCATAAGCAAGCCCTCCAGCAATGTCTCAACCATTTTTTTTTCAAGTGTAATTTGGCCTTTGGCATTGCACACTATGAATATAGGTAATATCAAAGAGTGAGAGAGAAAAACACATTTCATAAATTCAAACACAACTACGACAGACGCTAATGTTATGAAAAGAGTTGAGAGAATGAGAACAGACAGTGGGGAAAAAAGAAAAAGAAAAAAGGGAGAAAAACAACAAAAGCAAATACAGAAAAAATATTGTGTTTTCATTAAAGCTTGGAGGATTTTTTGTTCTGAAATTTTCCCATTTCTCAATCTTAGCAATGATAATTTATAATTTTGTTTATTTTATTCTATATTTGCCAGTTTCTGCCCTTAAAGCATTGTGTGCTCAGCAAAATGTGCACTCAGCACATTCCAGATTGGCCAACCCCAAAACCATGACATACATGCTCCAACCCCACTGCTTACCAGTCAAGCCCCGCCAGGATAGAAATCAAACATATCCTTCACTCCAGAACAATACAATCAACCAATACTTTTCATTCACGATGCCCAACAATGAATTTCTTCCAAATTGAATCATTCCTCCGCCTTACTCCTCAAACCCTCCACCTGACAAGCTTGCCATGGTAAGTAGCAAGATCAGACATTTTATTCATTAGAATTGATAATTGACTGTTTTTTTATGCATTTATAAATTCCAGCCTTCCAAGGAGCTTAACCTTTTGTTAAGCTACAAGCTATACCTGGAAAGCAAGAATAAAAAGAAGGAACAGATTGGAATGGCTACATACCCCATGGCTTCCCCAGCTGGAAGAAATTGAACCAGATCAGTGTCAATGACATTGCTTCTTATACCGCCTGGATCCAAGCTTCTGGTGAATAAAGAATTCCAACATTGGCTTAGCCATCAAGATGGCCAACCCTGTGGATATAGTTAAAAGCAGAAAACATGTTGACCTCCTTTCCAAACATGCGGCCCATCAGGCTGCCCTCAACCATGCAAATAACTGGAAGCTGGTTTCTTGCCTGGTAAAACACCACATAATCAAGTCTAAATGGGTGTTCAAAATTAAACGCCGTCCAGACGAATCCATTCTTGAACTGAAGGCTTTCCTTGTTGCAATGGGGTACTCACAAATTGAAGGGGTAGACTACAAGGAGGTCTTAACTCCTACTCTCTTTCTGGAATCACTTTGCCTTATCCTTGGTCTTCTTGCCTCCTGTTTTGGAACTACTCAAGGGAAGAATAGAGCTTCAAAGGGAGATGGATGACTAAAATAGTACTAATTTAATTTATACCAAGGGTGCTGATGTAAAGCTTCCTTACTGACTAATGCTGAGGGGGAATGAGTGTAACACTAAGAATAAAACAAAGGTGTGGCTAATTTCTATTCATTCTTAGAAGACTAGTACTGATGGACTTAATTACTACACACACCAGGTGAGAGGAATGGAAAAAAGGGGGGGATGAGTTGTATAAAGTATATGTAATATAATTGTAATCTGGGGCAAGGGTTTGTTATAGCTCTGGAGTCAAGATGGGTCAAGAAAGAGAGGGGGAAATCTTCTTATATTGAGTTTTAATCTGGTATTTATATTTATATATTTTATAAGTTGATGGTGGCTCTACTTTGTATGTATACTAGTTTATGGGATCTGTAATGCTGGTATATGTGGGGGGTAATTTAGTAAGTCTGGGGGTCCATAAGGGAACAAGAGAGAGGAACAGCTGTCCTTATATAGCTGAGAAAGAAGAGGAGCCATCAGGCTAGAGGGAGGAACAACAAGGCTATGACATGTAGCTGGTGGGAAAAGGAAGAACATGACAGATGAGTAGTGGGAAGGTGGAGTTTATGTACAGTAGATATGATGTAAGATGTTACTGAATAAAGCCTAGTCATGTGCAGTGTATGTTATGTAGTGTCTATGTATTTTTGTGGTGTTCAAAATTGCATAAGATGTTTTTAAATAAAATCATAAACTACAATTTTGGCTGGGAGATGTCATTTTAACTCTTATGTACGCTGACATCTCCCGGCCAAAATTGCAGTTTATGATTTTATGTAAACACATCTTATGCAATTTTGACCCCCACATTTATATAATATGTATTATGTATCTTGGTTGTGTAATATATCTACTTATAATATGTACTTATTATATTCTATAACTTGCTTTACACTGTAACTTGCTGGATTATTCTTTGTTTGCCTGTAACTCTTGAACCATGAGGAATTTGAGGGTGGTTGAAGTGATTGACTAGGGTTAAAGTGGGGTTTAGAATCTGATTATGTAATAATGATGATGGATATGTGTACGGTTTGGGATTTATATGTGTATATGTGTAAGTATTTGAGGTTTATGAGTGATAAGTAATCTTTAAAATATAGTAATGAAGTGGAATGGATCACCACACCGTACCTGGAAAGGCTGCCAGGTAGACTTCAAGACGGCTTTCCTTAACAGCCATCTTTACTCCCCCGTCTATATGGAACAACCCCCCGGATTTGAGGATCCCAAGCATCCAGAATATGTATGTGAAGTTCATTTATCCCTGTATGGCTTGAAACAATTGCCGTGTCAATGGAATCAAGAACTAAATATTGCTCTTGTCTCTCTAGGTCTAACTCAATTGCACTACAATCCCACTCTAAATTTTCTTGTTCTTCATGGGAAACTGCAAGGTGCTATCACTGTTCATGTTGAAAATCTTGCAGTTGTGGGGGAACCAATCTTTGTCAACAATATCATTGGCTCACTAGGAAAGAAGTTCAAAATAGGAGCGGATGAGGATCTACATCACTTCTTATCTATTAAAATCACTCCCAATGTACCATCAAAACACGTTTTCCTGTCTCAATCGCATTACATCGATGATATGTCAACACGTTTCCTGCAAGACAAACCCTTATCAGTCTCCACTCCAACAAACTCTATGTTCAAAGACCTGGTCAATCAATCACCTGATGAAGCCGCTTCTCCCGGTCCATACTCTCAGCTAATTGGATCACTCTTGTGGGTGGCTCAGTGCACCCAACCAGACATTTTGTTCTGCGTGAATAGGCTCTCTCAGTTCCTCAAAATTGCTTTTTCAACTCACTGGGCAGCGGCTATCAGGGTCCTCCACTACCTTATCTCCACTAGACACCTCCGACTTTGCCTAGGAGGTGAGCTTCTCTGCTCCAGATACATGGATTCTGATTGGGCCGAGGATCGCCAAAACCGTTGTTTGACCTCAGCCTACACTTTCCGCATAGGGGATGATGCAATATCATGGAAGTCGCGAAAACAATCTACAGTATCACTCTCTAGCACAGAAGCGGAGTACAAAGCTCTCGCTGATTCATGCAAAGAAGGCTTATGGCTCCACAACATCCTGACAGAATTATGCATTCATCCTCGCGCCGCCTTACCCCTCCAAGTTGACAATGAAGGAGCAGAGGCTCTCGCCAAAAAACCAGAACATCATTCAAGAACTAAGCACATCAACGCGAGGTATCACTTTGTTCAAGACTGCATGGCCAATGGAATTTTCACCGTTCTCCACGTCTCATCTCATGAAATGCTTGAAGACATGTTAACCAAACCTCTCCCGCTTGTTCTTCTGGAAAAACATTGCAAGATGTTTGGACTGGTCTGATAAATTTTCTTTTTATCTCTTTTTTTGTTTCTCTTACAATCAAGTTGTCAGAAAGGGGGGGTGTTGAATTATTCATCTTGTATTTCTTTCTTATTTCATTTTCCTCTCTGCTTCCAACTTTCACTCTCATGTTACACTCTGTGAGACCCATGTTCTCATTTCAGTTCATATACTGAGTCAGCAAGTGTGAAGGATCCTTTCTCCATCCTTCACAAACCAACTAATCTATTACTTTCTGGCTCAGGTTAGTTTCTTCTCTTCTCTCATTTCCATTCTATCTCTCTCATGAAATTCATCCTTCACAAACCAACTCATCTATTACTTGCTGGCTCAGTTCACCTCAAAATAAAGGATTACCAAGAGCGTTGATCCTTGAGGGAGGCCAATTTCAATATCACAAGGATTGGGGGTGAAATCACCTAATTGGATGGTGGTGGATCTGCTATGAAGAAATTCAGCAACAATCAAAGTCAAATATGTGGGGCACTTCATTTGAAAAAGATTATGTATCAATCTTGCCGGCACTGCCAGCATAATTGCCTAGGTTGAGTTCATCCCAGTTAAACTAGGATGCAAAAAACCAATTTAAAGTAGGTTGACCTCAACCAATGAAATATAAAACCAAGGGGGGTCCCTTGGATTTATATTTCATCAGTTGATTTCAACCAAGTTTAAATTGATTGAGTGCATCCCAGTTTAACTGGGATGACTTCATCCTAGGCAATTATGCTGGCAGTGCGGATGTCCAGATGGGTATGCCAATTTCATGTCAAGGAATAAACCCGCAACACATTTTCCCTCTTTCCACTTGGATTTCACCCAGTGCTCACGGGCAAATAACACATCTTCTGTACCCAAACCCTTCTGTCCACCAAAGTGGATAGAAGCCAGCACACCAGACATCTCCACCCAAGCCGTGAGGCTCCGCGCAATGATGAGTTCAAAAAGTTTTCCCATCAAGCTGAGCAGTGCTATGGGCTAATAGGCCAAGGGACTGGTGTAGTCTGGTTTTCTCTGTTTTATGATGATTGCCGTAAATGTGATTTTCCATGACTTTGGGAATTTACTGTTGATCAAAATTTTGTTTTAGAGTTTGACAGAGGCGCTGCCAGCTGGGAGGAGAAACAATTAAGGAATTTGTTTCCAATTCCATCAATGCCCAAGGATTTCCTAGTTCAAATTCTCTGCATGGCTTGCTGGACTTCCTTGGCAGAAACCAGAAGATAACTGGAAAATCTACAATTGAGTTCAAAGCAAAAATCCTCAAGATAAATGAGAACATTAGTCACTGAGGTTCCCTCAAAAAGGAGTCTAGCTTGCTCCTAATTATCATGAACTATGACACCGGACCGGTTTCCAAGCGGAAGGACATCACCACCCGCCAATTGATTGGTGAAGCAAAGGAACCTATAGAGATCTCCTTCCTCGGGGTATTCCAGAAGTTTACGCCAGTTGCGCTGATTCAAGGGATGCACAAGGGTTAGAAAATAGGTGTTCCACTGTTTGTAGCAGTTGATTGCTGCAGGTGACCTATCTAGTAGCATCCACTTGCAAGCCTGTTTCTGTGTGTGCAAGACCGGGTCTAGCATGGTTTTACACCACCAAGGCTTGGCTTGGTCATTATTGAAGTGAACTCAGCGACCTAGAGCATCTTGTACTGACTTGGCAGAAGTGGTTAACAGCTGTGCCTGATCCTCCGGGTCTGAGGCAGCATGAAATGAATGCAGAGGGAAATTAGCTAGATATGGAGCCAAACTATCCCTGTCTAGAGCACCCCAGGAGGGGAGGCGCCATCAATAGGCTGGAGGAGGTTTTTTGACGGCCCATCGTGTGTGCAGCGCTTGATGATCCAAACCAAATTTCTCATAGGAGACCTTGACACATTCAACAAGACATGATCCTAAGAAATTAGACCAGACTAAGTCAATTTTTGAGCACTTCCCTTTAGTGGAGCAGAAAGTGGGGATGTGTTTTGGGGGCGTTGATAAACGCACGCCAACGCCAACCCGCACACCAATTTTTTTTGGCGTGCGGGGCCTACACGCCATTTTTTTTTGGCGTGTAGGGTCTACACGCCAAAAAAAAAGGGCGTGTGAGACCCACACGCCAAAAATGGCGTGCGGGTCTCACACGCCCTTTTTTTTGGCGTGTAGGCCCCGCACGCCAATTTTTTTTGGCTTGCGGGTTCTCACACGCCAATTGTTTGGCATGCGCTCCCACACGCCAATTGTTTGGCGTGTGGGAGCGCACGCCAAACAATTGGCGTGCGGGTCCCCCCCTTGCTCACATAATCGAATTGGAGGGCCAATTTGATTACGTGAGGGAGGGGAGGACTTCCTCCTGGCCAACAAGGCTGTATAGCCTTGCGGCCGGGAGGACTTCCTCCTGGCCGACAAGGTTGTATAACCTTGTCAGCCGGGAGGAAGTCCTCCCGGCCAACGAGGTTATACAACCTTGTCAGCCAGGAGGAAGTCCTCCTGGCCGACGAGGTTGTATAGCCTCGTCGGCCGGGAGGACTTCCTCCTGGCCAACGAGGTTATACAACCTTGTTGGCCAGGAGGAAGTCCTCCCGGCGGGCGAGGCTATACAACCTTGTCGGCCGGGAGGCAGCCTTGTTGGCCAGGAGGCAGCCTTGTCGGCCAGGAGGCAGCCTTGTCGGCCAGGAGGCAGCCTTGTCGGCCAGGAGGCAGCCTTGTCGGCCAGGAGGCAGCCTTGTCGGCCAGGAGGCAGCCTTGTCGGCCAGGAGGCAGCCTTGTCGGAAGGGAGGAAGTCCTCCCCTTGCTCATGTAATTGAATTGGCCCTCCAATTTGATTATCTGAGTGAGGGGGGGACCCGCACGCCAATTGTTTGGAGTGCGCTCCCACACGCCAAAAAATTGGCGTGGGGGGCCTACACACCAATTTTGTTTGGCGTGCGGGGCCCACACGCCAGAACAAATTGGCGTGCGGGTTGGCGTTGGCGTGTGCGCTTGACGTGCGTTTATCAACGCCCATTGCAAGGGGATTAAAATTTTGATGTAGATCACTCCCTTGTCTTGTTGACGCCAGGTTGTCAGGGAATGCTTGTAGGCAACATATGATTGCCAGGAGGGGTGTTGAGGGGGGCAGAGATGAAAAGAATTGATCCAAGGCTCTTGGAGAACAAGGAAATAAAAAAAGGTGCAATTGAGGTGACTGAGAGTAACTGATTTTGCAACATGAAAATTCAGTTGTAATGCAGTGGTTGATTTGCCAGGGATGGCAACAGGTGATTCAGATGAAATGATATCACATCTGAGATCATAAGAAGGGTAGTGCGGTACTGATTTGGATGCTTGAGGAGGTTGATTGGGGGTTTCAACGGGGGTACCTATCATGAGGGTAAACTTATTCTCTTCTCCAGGCATGCCTTCTTGTATGGGCACAGCTGATCAAACAGAGTGTGGTTTACATCACCAATTCCGGCCACCTTAGTCTTGAGACAGTCCTTGCACAAGATTCAGGATTTCACACCGCTAATACCTTCAGGGAACCTTTTTGTTGAATGAGAGCCTGCACCCAATTTGGGTGTTGACAAACGCACGTCCACGCCAGGGGCACACCAACCCAATATTGTGTTTTGCCCGCACAACATTTTGGGTTGGCGTGTTTGGGGGGCACACCAAGGTTTGGCCCTCCAATGGCCAATCCTTGGCGTGCCGGCCAACCACGCTGACATAGTTGGCGTGTTTGGCCAGCAAGCCCACCCCCGTGGGAGTGGGCTTTGTCGGCTGGGAGGAAATCCTCCCAGCCAACAAGGTTGTATAAACTTGTTGGCCAGGAGGATGTCCTCCCAGCTGAAGAGGTTGTATAAACTCATTGGCCAGGAGGAAATCCTCCTGGCCAAAAATGGTTGTATAGCCTTGTTGGCCAGGAGGATTTCCTCCTGGCCAACAAGGCTACACAACCTTGTTGGCCAGGAGGATTTCCTCCCAGCCAACAAGGTAATACAAACTTGTTGGCCAGGAGGATTTCCTCCCGGCCAACAAGGTAATACAACCTTGTTTGCCAGGAGGATTTCCTCCCGGCCGACAAGGTTATACAACCTTGTCTGCCGGGAGGAAATCCTCCTGGCCAACATCAGCAGCGTGTCCAACTTGGAAACGCTGCTGATGAGTATTGGATACAAATACACAGAGTGTATGTGTATTGATACACACACAAAAATGTGTATGTGTATCCAATACACATACACAAATGTGTATGTGTATTGATACACATACACATTTGTGTATGTGTATCCAATACACATACACAAATGTGTATGTGTATCCAATACACATACACAAATGTGTATGTGTATCCAATACACATACACAAATGTGTATGTGTATCCAATACACATACACAAATGTGTATGTGTATCCAATACACATACACAAATGTGTATGTGTATCCAATACACATACACAAGTGTGTATGTGTATCCAATACACATAGACCATGGCCTATGGTACACTGTATGTCTCCCATAGTTCATAGGCCAGGGTGTGCATCCCCACCAGCATATCCATTGGTGTTCAGGTGGGGCGTCAAGAAGCACACCAATTGGCATTGGCTGGTTTCACACGCACACCAACGCAATGGTGTTTTGCGTGCCTGGAAACACACAAGCGGCAATTGGTGTGCCCGCCAAACCCGCCAAAATGGGCTGGCGGGGGCGTCAAAACGGGCCAATAGCTGGGCATTGATACACACACGCCAACGCCCACCCACACACCAATTTTTTTTTTGGAGTGCGGGGCCTACACGCCAAAATAAATTGGAATTTAGGGTCTACACGCCAATTTTTGGCCGTAGGTCCTGCCCGCCAAATATGGGCGTTGATAAACGCACGCCAACGCCAACCCGCACGCAAATTTTTTTTGGCGTGCGGGGCCTACACGCCATTTTTTTGTGGCGTGTAGGGTCTACACGCCAAAACAAAAGGGCGTGTGAGACCCACACGCCAAAAATGGCGTGTGGTTCCCACACACCATTTTTTTTTGGCGTGTGGGCCCCGCACGCCAGATAAAATTGGTGTGTGGGCCCCGCACGCCAATTTTTTGGCGTGCGGGTCCCCGCTCGCTCACGTAATCAAATGGGAGGGCCCATTCGATTACGTGAGCGAGCCCTCCCGGCTGACGAGGTTATACAACCTCGTCAGCCGGGACGACTTCCTCCCGGCACGAGGCTGGATAACCTCGTCAGCCGGGAGGACTTCCTCCCGGCTGACGAGGTGATACAACCTCGTCGGCCAGGAGGAAGTCCTCCTGGCTGACGAGGTTGTATAACCTTGTCAGCCAGGAGGAAGTCCTCCTGGCCGACGAGGTTGTATAACCTTGTCGGCCGGGAGGACTTCCTCCCGGCTGACAAGGTTATACAACCTTGTCAGCCAGGAGGAACTCCTCCTGGCCAACAAGGCTGTATAGCCTTGTCGGCCGGGAGGACTTCCTCCCGGCTGACAAGGTTATACAACCTTGTCAGCCAGGAGGAAGTCCTCCTGGCCGACGAGGTTGTATAGCCTTGCCGGCCGGGAGGACTTCCTCCTGGCCGACGAGGTTGTATAACCTCGTCGGCCGGGAGGAAGTCCTCCTGGCCAACGAGGTTATGCAACCTCGTCGGCCAGGAGGACTTCCTCCTGGCCGACAAGGTTGTATCACCTCGTCAGGTGGGAGGAAGTCCTCCCAGCTGACAAGGTTATACAGCCTCGTGCCGGGAGGAAGTCCTCCCGGCTGACGAGGTTGTATAACCTCGTCAGCTGGGAGGGCTCGCTCACGTAATTGAATGGGCCCTCCCATTCGATTACGTGAGCGAGGGACCCGCACGCCAAACAATTGGCGTGCGGGGCCCACACGCCAATTTTATTTGGCGTGCGGGGCCCACACGCCAAATAAAAATGGCGTGTGGGTCTCACACGCCCTTTTTTTTTGGCGTGTAGACCCTACACGCCAAAAAAAAATGGTGTGTAGGCCCTGCACGCCAAAAAAAATTGGCGTGCGGGTTGGTGTTGGCATGCGCGCTTGGCGTGTGTTTATCAACGCCCGCCAAATATTGGTGGTGTGCGGGTCCCACACGCCAAATATTGGTGGTGTGCGGGTCCCACGCGCCATTGTTTTGGCGTGCGGGAAACCTTGTTGGCCAGGAGGAGTTCCTCCCAGCTGACGAGGTTGTATAACCTTGTCGGCCGGGAGGAACTCCTCCTGGCTGACAAGGTTATAAAACCTCGTTGGCCAGGAGGAGTTCCTCCCGGCCAATGACTGGCTCACCTCACTGCCAGCATAATTGCCTAGGATGAAGTCATCCCAGTTAAACTGGGATGCACTCAACCAATTTAAACTTGGTTAAAATCAACTGATGAAATATAAATCCAAGGGACCCCCCTTGGTTTTATATTTCATTGGTTGAGGTCAACCTACTTTAAATTGGTTTTTTGCATCCTAGTTTAACTGGGATGAACTCAACCTAGGCAATTATGTTGGCAGTGCATAATTGAACTGGTCCACTGTTTTGATTACGTTATACACCATGCACCGTGTGACCCACATGCCAAAAATATTTGGCATGCGGGTGGGCCATGGCGTGCAGGTGGGCGTTGGCGTGCAGGTGGGTGTTGGCGTGCAGGTGGGTGTTGGCGTGCAGGTGGGCGTTAGTGTGCATTTATCAACACCCCCAATAGCCCCTGGCGTGGGTGTGTGTTTATCAACACCCAGAACATTTGGCACATCACGCAGCTTTGCAACACCAATGACCAAAGTGACCCATTTTCAGACATTTAAAACATTGAGGGGGGCAAGGCTTGAATTTGGCTGTCCCGTGAAAGTCATGATTCAAGAATATGCCTGATTTTTCAACACGGAACACCAAATCCTTGTTGGTAAATGAGAGTACTAGAGATCAAGCTTTCTTTGGTGACCCTGTGTTGGAGCCCATCCAGCCAACTCGAGTGAGATTCATGGCCTGGAAATTATTTTCAGAGGCTAGGGTGGCAAGGCACAACGGCTTTGAGATTTCAAACAACCTCGGGATACCATGGGTCATTAACAATTATGTGCTGGAGGTGGCTTAAAGATCAGGGTAGACTTCCTTAGACCACAAATGCTTGTTATCTGAAAGCCATTTCTGACGACTGTGATTCTTGATGTAAAACAAGGCATCACCAGAATGAAGAAAACTTGCGCTGTGGATAGCCACAAACTCACCATCAACCTTGGTGTGTAGCTTAAGAAGAGCCTTGTTTGCTTGTTGAACCAGACACCCATGAGGTAACTCTGTCAGCGTTGAGTTTGATGAGTCAGAATGGATCACCACCTGTTTTGGCTTTACTGAGGCAAGGACATTATTCAGAGGGGGTTTGGCGGCGGGGGCCTGCCTGAAAACAGCTTTTGATGCAACAGACGCAAAAGACTTCATGTTCAAAGGCTGGGATGGCTTACCAGCAGCTACAACACGCTTGAGATTGGCAACTTGGTTGACTGTGTTCTACAAACGCCAGATAATTTTCTCTGTCTTGGTCAAGAGGCGTAGGATGACATCAGCAAGTGCAACATCAATCTTGACAAAGCCGGATTTTTCCCGATTGGGCTTTTCAGGATCACCTAGAGCAAAGTGTGGAGACCGGAAAACAGAGGTTTGGTGGTAGGACACAGAGGTACAGCCGCGCTGAGTGACATGGATTTGGTTTGCTATTCTCAATCAATGCAATCAAGCTTATTGTTGGAATTCTCAAGTCCAAATGAGCTACTTTGTCAATTGGAAACCCAAGTTAAGTTACAATTTCCACTTGCATTATTCTAAGTTGAAATGCTAACTTATTTGCGTGAGTTTCAGCTCCTGCAGAAAAACAGCAACAACAGCCACAAAAACACATAACCCAATCACAAAAAGTCGCTGTGATCACATCACAAGCAAAAAACCAAAGAGACAGAGTTGCTCAAAAGATCCAAAACCTGGAGGCCCAAAGGCAGGAAGTAGAAAATCCGTCTCAAAGCCACCCTCCAAGAGTTCATTGGTCCATTTTGTGAAAATGGACTATGGAGCAATATGTACATATGTTGAAGATATTGATCATTGTCACAATCTCTTTGGACACAAAAATGCAACCTGGATTGGAAATCTCGTAGCTTCTAAAGCAAAGGCCTGGGATTTGTTTGCACAGTACATGAACACAACAAACTCTTGACTGGAGCTCACTGGTTGGAACCTTCAACAATGCTTCACCACATAAAAGAACAAATACCTTCAAGAAAAGGAACTCAAGAACTCCACTGGTGCTGGCATTAGTAATTGGCTATACCAAACACTGGCCAAATATCAAGAATCTATATGTCTGTGTTATGATTGAATGGATGGGGTCTGTGGAGAAAAGTCAAATATCAATTCCATGTGCATGTTTGACTCATCTTCTTTGATTGAAATCAACAAAATCCAGATCAGAGATGCTGATGTGACCAACAAGGAGAAAGCGTTATATGAGGAGAACAACAACAACTCTTCAAAGGTGTCTCCTCAGACCCCATGCAGAAATTCTCCCTTGTTGCATAATGTTATTTCTAGTCAGTCACAAACCCCTCAAAATAATATTCCAAGCCCTCAATCATCCAATTCTTCATGTCATGGGAGGGATGATGACAAGCAAGAATTGGTGCAATCAGCGCCCACCACCTCACAACAGTTTTCTCAAAGCCGAAGTACAAGCTTGAACAGACAAGATCCACCAACACGTGAGCAAAATCTCATCCCAAATGTGAATCAAAACCAACCTGTTGGCTACACCTACTAGCAGTCAGTTGTCCAGGACATCTTTGAAGAAATAATTTTTGGCGGGTGCATTAGAGAGCAAAACATCTGCTAGATTGCAAATTTTGGAGAGGCAGCTTGTGACAGATCTCAAATGCTTTAACCTTGATGTGGAAGACCACAAAGAGGCCTGCATGGAACAAGAACAAGATTGACTTGATAGTCAGTCTGAAAGGGAACAAGACTGCATTGAATGGAGGACAAAGCAAGATCAGGATTGTCAGGACCGTCTTGCAGCACAACAACAGCTGATTGATGATCAACAAGGGTGCTTGAGAGCTGTATCTAATTGGCTTGCTGAAGGGAAATCTGTTGCCAAAATTCAAATTCTTGCTCAGGCAGCCTTTGGGTCATAATTTATGTTGGAAGAAGTTTGAGACTTTGTTTTATTTCATCTTTTGACAAAAGAAAATCATAAATAACAAAAAAATACATAAAATAACAAAAATTGTTCCAAAATATCTTGCTCCCCAAAAACCTAAGATAATTATCTGTTTGGATTAAATCTTAAACAAAAAAATTCTGTCTGGTTATTTTTTTCTTCAAAAAGACACATTTTTTTGTTTGGATTAATTCTTAAAAAAACAAAAGTAATAATTTCCAATTAATTTTTCTTCTTCAAAAATGTTTAATTTTCATTTCTTTAGATTACATCTCAAGAAAAGAGAACTTATTTTGCAATAAGTAGCAGGTAAGTCAACATCTTGATGTTTTTTGTTTTCCTGTAGCTCTTCTAAAGCCTCTCCAGTATTTGAAACCATTATGTGGAGGATTATGCACGTGTACACCCATTTGACATAGTGTAGCATGTGATGACTTGTATAAAGCAACAATCAGAGCTCTTTCTCTTTCAGAAATGCAAATCTATTCTTCAGCATCACAATAGTGTGTTCATTGCAAACTTGCACCTTGGCCAAGCAGTCATTACACTTTGAGTTGGATTTTTTAAGACAGTGGGTATTTGTATGCGGGGATGATTGTTGGACTGAGTGGGTATGCTGAAGCTGTAAGAAGGTATTGACCTACCAAGCAAGGACTAAAAATCAATTCAACTTTGCATTTAGCATTCCAAGATTCTAGATTCTATGGCTCACCTGGTGGAAAGAAATTGCTGGAATTATTTAAGACTGCCATTTTCTTGTAAATAAAGCTATCTGCGCAAGATCCAGGCCAGCCGGTGATGAAAGCAGGCGTTGATAAACACACACCAACTTTTTTTTGGCGTGCGGGGCCTACAAGCCAAAATAAATTGATGTGTAGGGTCTACATGCTAATTTTTGGCCAAAAGTGGCGTGTAGGCCCCGCACGCCAAATAAAATTGGTGTGAGGGTCTCACACACCAATTGTTTGGCCTGCGGGTCCCACATGCCAATTGTTTGGCATGTGGGATACTCGCTCAAGTAATCAAACCGGTGGACCGGTTTGATTACGTGAGCAAGTCATTCATTGGCCAGGAGGAAATACTCCTGGCCAATGAGGTTATACAACCTCGTCAACCAGGAGGATTTCCTCATGGCTGAAAAGGTTGTATAGCCATGTTGGCCAGGAGGAGTTCCTCCCAGCCAACAAGGTTGTATATATAACCTTGTCAGCCAGGAGGATTTCCTCCTGGCCAATGAGGTCATACAACCTTGTCAGCCAGGGGGACCTCCTCCCGGCTGACAAGGTTTCCCACACGCCAAAAAATTGGCGTGTACCCACACGCCACCAATATTTGGCGTGCGGGGCCTATAGCCAAACATTGGTGTGTAGACCCTACACGCCAATTTATTTTGGCGTGTAGGCCCCGCATTCCAAGAAAAAATTGGTGTGTGGGTGGGCGTTGGCATGCGCCTTTGGCATGAAAGCTGTCATGTTTTTGTCAAAATCACAGATAATCTGAGCATTTACTGTCAGCCTTAGAGCTAATACCATTAGCCTACAAGTCTTCCTTACACACATTTTCAGACCAAAACTTAATCATATCTTTTACAGTTTTGAACTTACACTTGTTTTGACTTCAGATTATGTTTCCTCATCATATTTTAGCCCCAGTTACAACTGAGCACTTTCTCTATATCTTACTCCTTCACATAGTAATGAATTACTGGTGAATTTATTCTATATATTGTTACACCGTGTTTCAGATGCAAGCTGACCACAAGCCTGCACTGCTTATGTCATCAAACTATGAAAATTTTCGAGTCTGAGTATCCTCTACACCCCAGAAGATACACAGACTCCAGAATACTACACAACAACCACACACTTCAGTAAAAGGACTTCAACCAGTTGAACCCAGCAGCTTCCTCAACAAGATTTTGGAATACTAAGTAAGGCTCCTCACTTCTCTGATTACTTCCCAGTCCAGCTGTCATTTAATCAACCATTGAGTCCCTTCTTCTGCAACATCATCAACTCCTCCCAAGTCCTTCTTCTCTAGTCTGTCTGTTCTGTCTTATCCTCCCCCCTTTCCTTCTTCCTACTAAATCACTGGCACACCAATATTGGTATAACTCTATAGGATAAAGTCCTGCTTTTTAAAGCTTCTCATAAGACCAGATTAATTGATCACTCCTAGATCTTGTCCCCCTGCATTTTTGTTGATTTTATCAGGGAAAATCAACCAGGTTTCCATCTAAGGATCCTTGTGTCAGTTTCTTTTGACCAGAAAAAGATTGGCTGGTGTTCAGTTTCCTTTGACCAGGCTCCTTCTCCCAGTTTCATTAGAGGAAGAAGAGGCAGACCCTCAGTTGGCTGCTCCCCAGATCATTTAAGATCTTTTCATTAACATTTCATAAAGTGTGTTTATTTTCCCACTAAGCAATTTATTGTTTAACTTTCCCCAATCCCTTGTGTTCTGTTGTCACTTAAGAGACACAGGCTCACAATTGGGGGCCTCATCGGGAAATATATATCCTTAGACCTCTCTTCTTATTTTATCTCTCCGCTATAACACCTTTAAAAATTTTTCAGAGAAGTCATATACCTCAAAAATTTCAAAAAAAAACAAACACATATAAAATAAACAAAGAATAAAAATAAGGCCATCATTATCATTTCAGTCAATTCTTCTGACTTCTTATCTCGAAAAAAAAAAAAATCCTTAAAAAGAAAAAAAAACAAAAATTTCTAATCAAGACTTGAACTTTTCCTTATACTTTTCCTAATAATTTCGTCGCATACCTCACTTCTTAAAGTGCAGACTAGGAAACAGAAACGCACAGCTCTTCTTCCTAAAGAACCGCTGTTTCAACCGCCGTCGTCTGAATCGTCGAACCCATCGCGTTCCCCTAGTCCCAAATCTGTCCTCGCTTCTCCTACGCCGAGTGATCTAGAGCTGCTCAACGAGTCCAGGGCAGTCCAACCCGCTAACGGCCAAAGAGTTAATCGTAATCTTTGGGTTCCTATCAATACTGCTGGCACCAAGAAGCAGAAGAAGATTAAAAAGAAGAAAAGAATTCCATCTGAAAAGCTCGAAGAACCTCTTATCGACGAGTCTAATAGTAACTCTGATCCTATCAGTTACTCCGAAGGTTGATCTTTTCCCTTCGTAACTACCTACTTTACTCGCTTCAGAGATCTTGTGACTAACAAGTCTCCCCTATCTCTTAATATCATGCCGTCCCATCTTAGAAATGGACGCAATCTCTCTGCCGAACAGCAACAGCCTGGACCACTTGCTGAACGCGTCTACGCCCTCAGTCCAGCAGCAACAGAACGCCTTCGTAGAATTAGCAAACAGCCTCCCTCCGCTCCCAGACCTAACCAACCACAGACGGGTCGAATTGTCCCCTCCGATAGATCTGAACGCGGGTGTATCTCCCGCGACGATAAACTCCTTAGCGACGTCGATGGCATTAGCGTCGAACAGATCGACTCCGGTGCCTCGTCCTGTGGAAAGGCAGGCATTTTCTCTCCCAAGGATGCAGTCCCTACCAGCGGACTCGATGATTTCTCAAGAAAACTCAGCCCAGAACCCTCAGGCTCGATCACCCACTCCCCAAGAGGAATCCACGCCGATGGAAGGGGTGGTGAACGCCTCCATATTGGACTACGCTCAGATCGCGCTGGACCAACAATGGTCGATCTTCGTCCAAGCTCGGAACAGCCGGGACGTTCCGCTGATGAGAATGGCCCTACGTCAAGCAATATCCAGCCAGGACATGCTGACAGATCTGGTGGGCCACGACCGGATGTTCGCTATCAGCGAGAATTGGTCGGCCAGGGAAGAGCTAGCTCAGCTAGAGCTCTCCGCGAATCCCCCACCACCGGTGCCGGAGCAGCCTACCAGAGTCCCAGACAGTCGCCCGGAACTCCCAGCCAACCAGCATGCTCTTCCGGCTCCGTTAGCTCCCACTCAACCTACGCTGCCGTCGAACCAACCTGTGATCAGACAGCGTCTACCTACGCCCGAGGTCCAGTACCTGGGGCGTTCCCATCATGTGTCGAGGGAACAAGTCAGCGTTCCCCCAGAGATCCCATCGACATATCAGCATACTTCACGCCGGTCCCCTTTACCTCAGCCTTTGGCGGTAAGACCGGCCCAGCATATGCAGGGTTGGAACCGCCCAAACCCCCAGTATGGTCCACTCCAGCAGCAGTTCCCAGCGCAGTACGCGCACACAGCTCCTCCAAACCAACCATACTATCCTCAGCAACGCGGCCGTGGTTCCAGAAACAGGAACAACAACAGGGGCAGAAGGAACACTTCAACCATGGTCAGAATGGCTCAAGTGTTAATGAGGACAGAGAGAGAAGTGGGATTTGCCAACAGGAGGCGTGGAAGAAACAACAACAGAGGCAGGGGAAGAGGCAGACAACAACCTTGGAACCAATTTCAGAATCAACAAGCCCAGTATCACTAGAAGGAAATTCCTTTAATCATTCCTTCTCTAACCCCTCCTCTAAAGAGTTTTTCTTAACCAATCTGAATAATAACATATCTAAGGATACTCCCCTGTTATTAGAAGAAAAAATGAAGGACTTGTTTTCTGATTTCCTATCCCAACTCAGTGGCACAGTTGATACTATTCCTGGTACACTTCTTGAATCCTGTGTGGCTGATTTCAAAAACATCATGCATCACTCTTTAAATGAAATCATTCAATCTGAAATTGTCCCTTATTTGATTTCCAAACTAAGTGAGCACTTAGAAAATGTCTACCCTAAGAAAGAAGACATTGGCTGTGAAAATGCCATTGAATCTCTTAAAGATTTTCTTGATGAAAAAATGGAAAGCATGAGAGACACTATGTTAATTAATGATGCCCAACAACATTCTAATCTAGAATCCCTGAAGAAAGATATTTGTAATATGCATCAGGATCAGAACATCCAGTTTCAGAATGTCCTTAATCTCATGACTGAGTCAAATACTGCTGAGAATGAGAGGTTTGAGATGAATAAAAGAAGAATGGGTGATTTATACCAGAACATAATCAACATCAATAACAAGATAGCATCCTTAATGCAACCTTTTGACAGAGATAGTCCACCTCATCTCCATTCAAATAACCCCTTCATGAATCATCCTTCAGCCCCTTCTTTGACACAACATCAAGCTGAACCCCCAAAGCTTACCCCTAATGAGTCTGAGAACAAACTTACTCCACCTTTCCAGATGAATAATGTCTCAGAGAAACTTCCAGCTCCTGTTGATGATGATGGATTTCCTTTCATCAAACATGAGAATGTTGATTTGGAAATGAGGAAAGAATTATGGAAAGCCATTCCCAAAAGCTCTGATTGGGAGAAATTCTCAGGTGAATTACCTTATAATCATGAGATGTGGCTCAAGAATATTGAAGTCTTTGTAGAAGACTATTACTTATTGGACCATATGGTAGTAAGCAGGTTGACTGGTCTTTTCACTGACACAGCCAAGAACTGGTACCTAGGTATCAGAGACCAACATCATAAAAAGTCTTGGGCCTGGTGGAAGAATGCAATCAGGAATAAGTTTGGCACCCATAACTGGAAATGGAAGATGCAACAAGAGTTTGAGAAAGATTATTTCAGCTTTGAAAACAAGAAAGTACATAAATGGTTCAACACTCAAAGAGAAAGACTCAGAGCTTATCAACCAGATATTAGTGAGTACCTTATCTGTGAAAAAGTCTTGAAACAATGCCCTGGTAATTTGGAGCATGCTGTCAAAAGTAGATACAAGAAAGAAGACACAGAAATGAAATTTGAGGACATGGTAATCATAGTAGAAGAAGTTCTTGAAAGAGCCTTAAGGAGTTATAAAGCTAACAATGTTCCCCAAAGACCATCTTGGAACAATAATAATAGGAAAGCTGAGACTCCTAGAGCTAATCCTCCTCTTACTAAGACTGCCCCCAATACCTTTCCTGTCCCTAGAGTCAATTCTTCTATCACCTGCAATTTCTGCAAGCAGACTGGACATTTTGCTAGAGAATGCCCCAAGAGGAAGAACAGCATTAATAATGTAGATGCTGATGTCTCAGTTGAGGATACAACTGAGCCTCAGAATGGTGAAGAATATGATTATGACCAAGCTCTTCCTTCTGAAGATGAACAAGGAATAGAGAATGAAGATAAGAACCACTTTGTAGCAGTTGTATCTCAAGATGGTACCTCTGATTTCATAAGTGAATTCAACCTCTTGGCCATAGAATGTGATCCTTCACCTGAATTCTCCATAGCTGAAATACAAGCTGAATCCCACCAACCACAAACTTGGTCTACTGATTGCCAGATTTCTCATGTAGAAGATGCCAGACTCATGAGATGCAAACCTGATAGAGGAAAAGCTTACTTGATTGGCTTGCAGAACATTACTAGTATCCTCATCAAGGGGAATGACTTCAACTGTTTACTGGACAGTGGAGCTTCTTGTTCCATCATCAGCTCCACTCTACTGAATTCTATTCAACCAGATTGGGAAGCAAATCTGTTACCTATAACTCAGGCAAAGTTCCACAGTTGTAGTGACCAACTACAACCTCTAGGAATTGTAGAACTCCCAATTATCTTCCCTCATACCAGAGGTTCTATCAGAATGGTAGTTGAGTTCATAGTGATGAAGAATGCAAGAATAAATTACCTTATTCTAGGAAATGATTACATGTCCCTGTATGGTTTTGACATTACTAACAGTAAGGAAAGGTATTTCACCATTGGAAATGAGAATAAAAGAAAGAAATTTAGTTTCAAGCCCCTGAATGGAGGAAAAAGCTCTCCTTCTACTGAAATCTCTTCCATTAAGAAATCAGATCCATTGTTAGAGTCCTTCATCAACCAGGAATTATCAGCTGCTTCCATATGTGATAAACTACTCACTGAGCAGAAAGGAGAATTGTGCAATCTCCTCTACCAGCATAAACTAGCCTTTGCTGATACTGACCAAGCTCTGGGAGCCATCAAAGGACATGAAGTTCACATCAAGCTGACTACTGAAAGACCATACCCTCCACTACTCAGAAGACCTCCTTATCCTGCTAGTCCCAAGAGCAGAGAAGCCCTAGAAGAACACATAGAGGAACTTGTCAGACTTAAAGTGTTGAGAAAAGTAGGGCACAATGAAGCAGTTGAGATAACTACTCCAGTAATTATAGCCTGGCACAATGGCAAGTCTAGAATGGTAGGAGACTTTAGAGCTTTGAACACCTACACTGCTGCTGATAGATATCCCATCCCCAAAATCAGTGAAACTCTTAATAACCTGGCCAAAGCCAAATTCTTGACCAGCATGGATGTACTGAAAGGATTCCATCAAAATGTTATAGCTGAAGACTCTAAACAGTTCTTAAGAATAATCCTCCATAAAGGAATTTATGAATACCTGAGAATGCCCTTTGGGATCAAGAATGCCCCTTCTCATTTCCAAAGGATGATGGACACAGAATTCAGGAGAGAGTTAGATGAGAAATGGGTCATTATCTATATTGATGATATCATCATCATGTCTAATACATGGGAAGAACACTTGACTAGAATGGCTAGGATTTTGAAGATTGTTATCCAAATGAATATGAAGATTTCTCTCAAGAAGTGTAAATTTGGTTTCAACCAAATCAAGGCCCTTGGGCATGTTGTTTCTGGGATAGCAATTGGTATTGACCAGAATAAAGTAGCTGCAGTGCTCCTTAAACCCATTCCCAGCAATAAGAAAGAGATCCAATCATTCTTAGGCTTTGCTGGGTACTATAGGCAGCATATAGACAGGTTTGCTGAGATTGCAAGACCACTAACTGAGTTATGCAGACTTGAAGTTGTGTTTGAAATGACTCATCAAAGGATATCTGCTTACCATTCACTAGTCAACAAGCTCACCACTGCTCCCCTTCTTTTATTCCCTGACTGGCTTCTACCTTTTAAACTCTATGTTGATGCTAGCATGACAGGGTTAGGAGCTGCATTACACCAAGTCCAAGTTATAGATGGACAGAGGAAAGAAGGCCCTATTGTCTTTATATCCAGGCAACTAAAAGATAGTGAAGCCAGATATGGAGCTAGCCAACTAGAATGCCTCTGTCTCGTTTGGGCCTTAGACAAACTGCACTATTACCTAGATGGGAGTGTGTTTGAGGTAATCACAGACTGCACAGCTTTACGTTCTCTACTTAATATGAAGACTCCCAACAGGCATATGCTGAGGTGGCAAATTGCTATCCAAGAGTACAGAGGAAACATGACCATACAGCACAGAGAAGGTAACATTCATAAGAATGCTGATGGTCTTAGTAGATGGGCTCTCCCAAATGACCCCAGCAACCCTGCTTATGATCCTGAAGATCAGGAAGATGACTCCAAGTTCCCCATCATGGGCATCCATATCTCTACATTCCCCAAAGAATTCTTTCAATCTGTTAGAGAAGGTTATGAGAGAGACAAGAATGCACTTACTCTACTGCAGCTACTCAGGAAAGACCAGAAGGACAATGAGCTCAGGAATTCCTTACAAGAACCATGGAAGAAGTCCTATGTAGAAGGAAGATTCTCCCTCTTTGATGAACTCCTCTACTTCAGAGACAAGCATAACTCAGTGATAGTTATAGTAGACACCCCTAATATCAACACCATCCTCCATGAGTGTCATGACAGTGTTTACTCTGGTCATTTATCTGAAGACAGAACCATAGAGAAAGTAGCTGATACAGCTTGGTGGACCACTTGGAGAAAAGACACTATTGAGTATTGTGCTTCCTGTGAAAGATGTCAAAAGGCAAATAAAACAACTGGAAAAAGATTTGGACTACTAATGAAGATAGCTGAACCTTCCAAGCCTTGGGATATAATCAACATGGACTGGGTAACATCATTATCACCAGGAGGAGCAGCTAGCTATAATGCCTGCTTAGTGGTAGTTGATAGATATTCCAAGGCACCAATATTCATCCCTTGTTTTAAAGAAGACTCTGCCATGGACACTGCCATACTTTTTTGGAACAGAGTAATGCCAAGGACAGGAATACCAAGAGTCATCATCTCTGACAGAGACCCTAAATTTACCTCTGAATTTTGGACTGGGTTGCACAGTATGCTAGGCACAAAGCTTTCTTTCTCCACTGCTTACCACCCTCAGACTGATGGGCTAGCTGAAAGAATGATCCAAACACTAGAGGACATGATCAGAAGGTTCTGCGCTTATGGACTTGAATTTAAAGACAATGATGGATACACTCATGACTGGGTCTCCTTACTACCCATCTTGGAATTGGCCTATAGCACCAGTGTCCACTCTACTACAGGCAAAGCTCCTGCTATCTTGGAAAAAGGCTGGCTCCCTAACCTCCCAAAAGACTTCATAAAACAAGATAATATTGACATCCATCCCACAGCATGCACCTATGGAAAAATGTTTGATAAAGCTAGAGAACATGCTGAACAATGCATTAGAGAAGCTACTGCCTACAATAAAGATAGATGGGACAAGACCCATAAGGAACCAGAATTCAAAGTAGGAGACCAAGTCCTCATCTCAACTACCAACTTCAACAATCTCTCTGGTCCCAAGAAGATGAGAGACTCATTTGCTGGTCCCTTTGTGATCAAAGCCTTGCATGGAAAGAATGCAGTAGAAGTGAATCTTACAGAAGAGTTCAGCAGGAAGCACCCCACCTTCCCAGTCAGTTTAGTAAAACCATATCACTCCCCTGATGTCACCAAGTTCCCTCTCAGGCAACAAGTCAAAGTAGTCATCCCCACATTGGAGAAATCCACCAAGGAAAAAGTCATCTCAAAGATCCTCAGAGAAAAAAGACTAAGAGTTGATAACAGAGATGTGAAAATGTACCTAGCCAGATACAAGGGTATGAGTGCTGATCAGGATGAGTGGCTATTAGAACAAGACATGCCAGAATCTAGCACACTACTTAGGAGATTCAGGAGTGAAAAAAGGAACAACTGATTAAGTTACATCCTGTAGATGCAACCTCTTTTGGTGGTAGGGAATGTCAGCCTTAGAGCTAATACCATTAGCCTACAAGTCTTCCTTACACACATTTTCAGACCAAAACTTAATCATATCTTTTACAGTTTTGAACTTACACTTGTTTTGACTTCAGATTCTGTTTCCTCATCATATTTTAGCCCCAGTTACAACTGAGCACTTTCTCTATATCTTACTCCTTCACATAGTAATGAATTACTGGTGAATTTATTCTATATATTGTTACACCGTGTTTCAGATGCAAGCTGACCACAAGCCTGCACTGCTTATGTCATCAAACTATGAAAATTTTCGAGTCTGAGTATCCTCTACACCCCAGAAGATACACAGACTCCAGAATACTACACAACAACCACACACTTCAGTAAAAGGACTTCAACCAGTTGAACCCAGCAGCTTCCTCAACAAGATTTTGGAA
>RDRW01000136.1:72500-90314 GCA_007896445.1 Puccinia hordei
TGAGGCCACCAAAGAAAAAACAAAAGCTCAGAAAGAAAACCATTGACCATGAGGACTTGAAACCAAACAAAATCCCTAACCTTTGTCATAATTCAAGAAATGTTTCAGATGAATCAGATCACATCAAGGACAACAATCAAAGAGAGGAAGATGAAGAGTACAGTTCAAGCAAGTCACTTCAGGAAGCAGTTGTCTATGCATCTGTGTTTTTTAAGTATCTCTTTCTGAAACAAATTCTTCTGTAAGTACAAGATGAGAAATAATGAATAGATTTTAGGTTGAAAATTTCCGCATGATCTTAATCAGGTGGTATTTTATCAATTGTGTAGTTTCTCTGGTTTTTCTTATTGTTTGAAAGCTTGGATGGAGATAAAATGTTTTAGATGCCCTTCTTTTGCTAAAGCTAGGCTATAGCTATAAATTCAATCGTGATCTTCTGTTTTTTGAATGAGACATTTTGTTTTGTTTGAATAACAGGTTCAAATTTATCTCTTGAAATACAGTGCACAGTGTCCCCAAAATCTAACAGGGTTTTTTTTGTCTATAAGTAAAAGAATTTTGATGTTTTTTATACAAGATGTACCAAAGATCACCAGTGCCAAAGACAAAGTGCTGGGAAGAAGTTTGGGAAATGGTAAGAGTAGAAGAAATGAAGATGGGATTCCCCTTTGAAATACTTTGATTTACCTTTTGAAATTGTTTGATCAGTACCACCAAACCCCAACTGTGTATTGTTAAGGCATAAACAAAACTCAGTAAGAACTTTTATGTTTTCTTGGATGAGAGGAGCCAAATATATATTTCTGGGAAGAATTTTGTAAAAGGGCACAATAAGAAAAAATGGATTTGTAATATATTTAGAAAGTGGGATTTTCCACCAAAATGTCACAGGGTCTTCTTTATCTGTACATCCACTTCTCTATACATTTTGATGTATTTTGGATGAGGAATGTCAAAGATATAGTTCTGGAAAGATATTTGGGAAATGAATTGGACTAGGCTATGTATTTATAGCCTTGAAACAAGTTGTAATTTGTGGTTGTGGATAATTTATGTAAAATGAACATGAAAATAATACCCAACAGATAAAACTGATAATTGGAAGATAATAAATCATAAGTAGGAGAGAAAAGGTCAAGAGGATACACAAATTAAGGAATGTTGACAAGATTTAAAACTGAAAAGGGTTCTTTTGACTAACCTTTTTTTATCAGGCATACAAGACCAAGAAATGAGAAAGACCATAATGATTGATTTTTATCTAACAGAATGATTACTAAATCCAAGGACAGGTACCTTTTTGAGAGGAGCAAGAGAAACAATATCATAGTTTCAACATTAAAAGTGTAGTGTTTTGTCACAAAATTTAACAAGAACTGAAGTAGAATCCAGTAACCATGTATTCCAATTCTTACAGAAAATCCAATGGAGCCAGGGGAACATGACATGTGAGAATTTAAATCAAGAAAATAAGGGGAAAAGAAAAATTGATGAGGAAGAGAGGGTATTGAATATATTCCACTCTTTCTTATCTTTATTGACATTGGTAATGGTATGAAGAAGAAAATCAGATGATTGGTAAAACTTCTCCATCAATTTATTAGATGACTTCATCAAATGATATTTAAAATAATCACATTTATCTATATCTAAACAGGATGAAAGAGGGATGGTTGATGGATTTGAAAGGTTTTCTTCCAAATATTCACTTGAGTCAATCATCTTTCCCTGAACATCAGAAACATTATCTTGACCTAACAATTAAAAAGGAGAATAAATTTGGGAACTTGACAGAACCTCCTTGCAATCTTTTTCCATAGAAGATATATCTAATTTCATGTAATAAAGTTTATTTTTGACAAATTGATTCTGATAATATATGTGCAGTGGGTGTTCAAAAGTTCTTTCATTGGATTTTATCTTGTTATACTCTGATTCAATAATGTTTATGTATTTTTCAAAAATTCCCAAATCTATTAGAAATTTATTTGATCTAACAACATTTTCTGCTGATGTGTGAGAGAGTGAATTAAAATTTTCAAAGTGTTTAAAAAGTTTATGAAGATATATATCTGTTCTTTCTATATCAAATAGATTGATACTCATCAAAGATAATAATTCAAAGTTTTCTTTCCAATCTTTGTGTTTTTCTTCCACTATCTTGTATTCAGCAGGATGATATTCTTTCAGATGCTCTAATATTTGGAATATATATGATGATCTTGTGTATAAATAATGAGAGGCAAATACTTCCCGAGGCTTTGCTAATATATTAATCAACTTATTCACAACTGCTTCATCAATTTTCTGATCCAAAATTAAGCCACCTCCCAAGTTGATCAATTCAGAATTAAATTGTTTATCAAAAATGGCATTTGCAGGGAATCTATTGCTATATTCCATTCCTATTTTGATGTATTCTTTTGAAAACACCTCCTCATAATTTTTACCAAGAGCTAGTGTTCAACAATTTGTAGTACAAAAAAGTGTGAATTAGTCAGAAAAGAACTCATGAAACTGAAAGTGGGCTGAAACATACCTTTCAAAATATCTTTCACTGGGGAGTAAACATCAAATTTCAAAACATTCTTGCTACTTTGAATGAGGGGTACAATAATGCCTTCCTGTTCAAATCTATAGGAATGAAATACATATTGTGCTAAATCATCTATTGTATTATAATGTTTGAATAGAGTGTCTAGAGCTTTTTTATTGATAATCTGATATTTGTATAAGTAATGAATGGTTTCAAAGGCAATTCTTTGGGCATTGAGGAACCTGATTTCAAATGTATTGGCTTTAAAAAGGGTGCTCATGTCAGAACACATACTGAAAAGATGTTGATCCAACTTCCCTGAGGCAATTTTAGCCTCTTGCCACTTCTGGACATTTTCCAAGGTCACTTTATTCCCTGATGTACTGAGAAAAGGAAGAAGAAAACATTAAGAATGTCAATAATGTGTTTGTTGTGAGTATTTTTTAATTTTTTCTTTTCAAAATGAAGGATATTTTATAGATACCTGAAAGTTTCCAAACTTAAGAGTGGTTCAATATCTTGATGCAGTTCATTTAATATTGAAAAAAAATTGTTTTCCTTTTCTGTCCAAATTTTTGATTTAGAAAATGAATGAAATTCATGGAACTTATTTCTTAGAGAGCTCCAATCTTTTTCCATCAATTCTTTTTTGAATGATGACAGGGAAGTTGTAAGTCACATAAGTCAAACCAGAATATACATTTGTTGACTTGAAAGGGATAGAGAGATATACCTTTCCTGGCTTCAACACCTTTAGAAATTCAAAGAAATTCTCCGTCAGTGATCTACATTTTCTTTTTTTTCAATGAATTTCTGAAACATACTGTTGAAATCCACTATTTGATCTGCATTTTCTATCCCTAACATGTTGGAAATATGATTCTCATAATATTTTTTTTCTTCCAGGGCTACAGAGTGGTTTGGGCCGCTGAGTATCTGAGTGACTGGGATGGACATTTCTTTGGCACCGAACAAGTTATTTTGATTTATTTCATTGTTGCAATTCAGATTATGTTTTTTTTTCATGAAAAAAGCTATGAGATCAGTTCGATTGTCGATAGAACTAGCAAGATTTGTAAACCTCATCTTTAAAGGGAGGGGGGAAATAATCTCACCTTCTTCCATCAAAGGTTTGGATATTTCAGAGTCATGGAGTTGAACGTATGCACTTTGAACCACTTGCGAGCACCACAAAGCAACCAACAAGGCTGAAAGGTGCTTAGAACGATCTCGCATTGTGCAAAGCGCAAATAACTTCTGATTTGTGATAGACGGCTACCTTAGTTTAAAGACTTTTGTCTTGACAGGGGAATGCACGCTTGGCCTAAGGTTCTTCAAGGAATTTAGAAAACAGTTAAGATTGGATTGGTGATAGAAACTGGAGGACGCTTTGAAATTATCGGATGGGAAATATGTGAGCCTGGTGGGCTCTCCTTTACTTATAGCATTCTAAACTTTCATGAATGCACTGAAGTTTAGGGTTTTCACTGATCCAACTCAAGGAATTTGTTTGAAACTTCAATCCTAAAATTATCTGAACTTGGGACATTTGCGCAGCTTGTATACCAAACACAATCCAACCATACTTGATTTGTCCTTACTTTAAGTGTAACCTGCCCTCATGGGTAAAAAGCAAACAAACAATACACTAAAACATGGATTATCGACGTCCACATGGTAATGTGATTCAACTACAGCTGTTTCTGTCTATATCAGCAATGGAAAATGAGACTTGTGACATATATTATCACAGGTGATCACACTGTGCCATGACATAAGTCAAATATAGCCTCGATTGGAAAGCTAACTGATTGAGATTTGGTGCCACGTAGGCCTGTAATACACAATTCCAGTCATTACTGATGACATGATCCGTTCTCACTCAAACAAGTCAAGGAATTTGTTTGAAACTTGAGATAAAACCTAAAATCATCTAAGCTGGGGAAATCTTTGCAGCTTGTATACCAATCACAATCCAGCCATACTTGATTTGTCCTTACTTTAAGTGTAACCTGCCCTCATGGATAAAAAACAAACAAACAATAAACTGAAACATGGTTCATCTAAGTTTCATAAATAAAACACAGCCTCAATTGGAAGGTTAACTGATTTGGATTTGGTGCCACGTGGGCCTGCAATACAGAATTATAGTCAGCTATCATTACTGATCACATGATCCAGCACACAATCCAATACAAAGAATTATCATGTTTTATTGGGTTGGATGACCAGCTCTATCTATATGTATTTTTATATATTCACTTTTTAACAAGTCTCACACTTCCCATAGACTGTATTTCTAAATGTCTCTTATCTTTTTTAGTCATAGAACTGTTTACCATATTTTTGATCATGAGTGTCTCATACTTCAATCAAACTCCATTCAATTCAAAAACAAACAAACAAACAAAAATCCTGATTGGTTTCAAATATCTACTAGAGGTCCGCCAACTATCAGGGGTGTAGTAAAGTGACAGTTTGATCAATACACATAGAATTAACCGGAAACTTTAAGGCCATGTGCTTGAACTAAGGGTCTGTACCATAGCGCCTGCAAGTCCGCAAGCGTAACAACGCCCCGCGAGCACCCGCCGAGAGGCGTGGAGGTGCAAGCGAGGCTTACTCCCTAAGTTGAGAAGCCCGCGTGAGGCTGGCTGGCAAATAAGTGTGGCATTTCCTTCCAGCCACCTTTCAAGTAACACAAATTTTTTGATCCTTGACCATCCTACCACGGTGATAGGCCTTGATCTTACCTTTATTTCTGTCTATTCTGAATTTCCTCATCATTCTTTCTCTATTTTTTATAATTTTTTGTAAACACTGTCCCCGAAATCAAGATGGTGCTTTGTCATCAACTTCCATTAAAAACCATTTGGACCACCATCAACCGTTGAGAAAAAAATGCCATACCCCTAATAATTCAACAGTTGGCTGGTTGAAACAAGAGAGAGAGAGATCAACAGAGCTCAACAGAGCTTGAGCAAAACAAAAAGTTGAGTAAAAATTCATGGCTTTGGCATGGGAATTGAGAGAAAACTAGGTTGAAACTGCAAGCTCCAGAGAGGATTGTCAAGCTCCACCACCAAAGCTTGCAGATTCTCTCAAGCCAGCACGACAACTTTAGTCACAAGACCCTCTCCCTGCGGCAGAGTTTCAGGCTCGGCCACTCGACCACAAGTGCTCACGCCGCAGCAGGGACGCGCGGGCTTTGTCAAGTTCGATTTTTCATAGATATGGACAAAATTAATTTTGATGATGATGAATAAGTCTAAAAGTTCTAGACTCATCTAATAATATTCCACCTCTTTATATGTGTATACACTTAACACTTCTCCATTAGTAAAAATAAATAAAAATCGGTCCAATTGGATTTTAGAGAAATCAAACGAGTCGAATATAAAGAGTCGAATGAGAAAGAAAGATGATAACATTGAACAAAACTAACCGAGAGTAGATGAACAGGAAAAGTTCCTCTTCTTCTTCCTCTTCTCTCTCCACTTTTTTGTTTTGTTGTTTGTTTTGTTAGAAAAAGGAAACAAGGTATTATACTAATCAATCGGAAAAATAATAGTCAATTAATTATTATTATTATATTTTAGAAAAATAGAAAATAAGAGAGAAGAAGAAGAAAAAAAAAAACAGGAACAAAGTGAAGAAGATAATACAAGTTATGGACCTAGAAGAGAAAGAAGAGAAAGAAGATATATATACATATATATATGTAAATATACCATCACACGCATATATTGATCTGTTATGACTGAGATAAGTAACATGCATTGATGTATGTATATATGGTTATACCAATGATTGATCGATCAAATGAAAGCTGATTTTTAAAGATGATGATGAAGAAGCAACAGAACAGAACGATTCAAGAAAACTTAAGAGTATCAACCAAAAAAAAAGAAAATTAAAGGAGTGGATAGGATTGAGGAGATGATCGTATACGATCGAGTGAAGGGGGGGGGAGATTAAGGATAGAAAGGAGGGGATAGAGAGAAAGGACGCGAGTCAAGAAAAAGAGAGATTAAGAAGGTGGATTCGAAGAGGAAGAGACACGGATGAGGGATTCGAAGAGAGGGTTTCTAAATCTGATATTAGATTCATGATCGGTGAGAACTTGTTCGACCTCATCGATAAGCGAGTTCCTCCAAAGCTTAATAGAGAGGGCCTGTTTAGCCTTAAGGGCGGGTTGATTGAGTCTCTGTTGTTCAGGAGCTTGTTGATTGACGGTGGAAGAAGGAAAGGGATGAGGAAGAGGAAGGGGGGAGGGGATCGATAAGGGGTCATCGGTGGGAAGGAGGTTGAATGGGATAAAGGGTAAAGGACCGGTCTGACCTCCTAAGGAGCGGATAAGATAAGATGGAGGGGGGAGGGCGGAAGAAGAGGAAGGGGGACGGGTAGGAGTCGGAGGATCGGGAACATCGAAGAGGGTAGGCGAGATAGGCCGGTCACGTTCCATGAGTAATTTCTTCTGAATCCTGCTGAGAGCCCCGGTGTTTTCGCCAGTCGTTCTGCGTAAGCTCTGGGAGGGCGAGTCGGGTGAGCGAGTACATTCCGGAGGACTGGTACCATCGTTGGTAACACTGACAGGATGTGGCGATTGGGAGCTGGTAGATGGTACGGTCTGGACGACCGGTGAGTTTGTCGGCCGGGGACCCAGGAACTTGGAGATCACTGGTTGGGGTCCACAGGTGGTAATAAAGCCAGGTACGGCCGGTTTGGGTTGGGTGGGACGGGGATGGCCTAGTAACTTTTGAGACTGTGCAAACGGGTAGCGGACCCCGTTGAGGCTGATGCCCGCCTTGGGCTTCATTTTGGACAAGCTACTGCTCGTACCTACTCGAGCATTCTCTGATTCTACGGTCGAGTCCCGAGTTGGGTCCGGTTCGACCTCGGATTTGGAGACAACGGCAAGGTCTTGATCGACCAGACTGCTGATACCGACGAGACTCTTGAAGCTATCAAAGTAGCCGTTTCCCTGGGTAGCGTTCGAATCGGATCGACGAGATTTGAAGGTCAGGCCCGGACTGAGGAGGGAGCCGATGAGCCCAGCTGAGGAGTTGTTGGCCAGGTTCATGTTGATTAACTGACTGGGTCGGTTGGGGTGAGAGTACTTTTGGAGTCTCCGAGCGCACTCAGATTGATCAAGACGAGGTCGAGGGTTGAGAGTGGATGATGAGGAGGGATGTGATGATGGAGGACGTGGTGAATCTGGGAGGGGTTGTTGTTGAGGAGTGGAGGTGGTGAAGTTGGGCTTGGAGTTGGTAGGTGAGGTGATGGTAGTATTGTTTGAAGTGGATGGAGGGCGAGGATAGATGGATTCGGATGGAAAGTCGGAGATGGAGGTGAGGGTGGGGTTGAAGGTAGCTTTACCGTTGAGACTGATGACAGCCTCGGTGGTATCGATCTTGGGTGGGAGGACGAGGGAGGCAGTACTATCGACTCGTTTGAGTGCCAGTCGAGTGGTATTACTCTTGAGTAGAGAGTCATTATGGAGGATGACGAGTGAGCTGAGGGATCGAATGGAGTTGATCGATGAACGTTTGTGATGGTGTTGAGATGAGTCAGAGGAGGTGGGTTTGGTTTTTTCCTTTCCCTTGGCTTGTGAGGATGAAGAGTGAGTTTGGGGTTGGCTTAGTTGAGGATCTGATCGTTTGAGTGTGATGAGATTCTGTTGGTCCAAGTGAGGGCGATGACGACTCTTGGAGCGACCTCTTGATTGAGGTATTTGATCCTGTTGAGATACGGGAGTGAATAGGTTTGGGTTTGGGTTTGGGTTTGGGTTTGGGTTTGGGTTTGGGTTTGGGTTTGGGGCTATATCTTGATCGTTAGTGGTTGAGGTTGAGGTTGAGGAGAGTGGATTGGGTAGTTGTAGGTTGAGGTTAAATTGATGAGGTGGTTGTTCTTGTTGGATTGGTGTGGTTGACCTAGTACTTGGTTCACTAACCCATTCCCTCTGTTGTTGGTGATCGTTATCCTGTTGTTGATGATCATCTGGATCGTTATCGAGTGCTCCCTTGAAGGCTCCCTTCTTATTCGATTTCTTCTTATGATGATAGGATTGTGAATGTGGTTGTTGATGGTTGATTGGGTTGAGGTTGAGGTTGAGGTTGAGGTTGAGGTTGGTATTAGATCGATTGTTGAGGGTGATAGATGTATTATTTCTAGTGAGTTGACCAGCAGGGTTAGTTCTAAGATTCTTCTTAGTTCTAGTAATCGTTTGAGTGTTAGTTGAACTCTTATTGTTGTTGGTTGTTGTTGTTGTTGTTATTTGATTCTTAGTTTTGATTGATAATGGTCTCATCTTGACTAATAAGTTGAGGTTGAGGTTTATTAGGTGAATATTGGAAGAGTTGTCGTTGGTCAAAGGGATTAAATCCATAATAAACATCCTAAATCCATAATATCATTAACAACTTCAACTTCACTATTAAATATGTACATAAACTTTCTGTCGATAGGAAAAAAATTCAAAGAGAAGGAAAACTGAGGGAAAAAAGATATACATATTTATATCATATCAGATGGATCAAAACCCCCACCCTTAAGATCCTCAAGTCCTCCTAGGATCATTATTATCAATAACTAATAATCCTCATCTCCACTGTCCCTCTTATGGGAGTTAAACCACACCTGTTCACAAACACCAGTGTTTCCAGACACCTAAATCCTAGTCTGCTTTGTAAGACACCTTAGAGTGATTAAAACACCCCTGATTTATTAAGGTTTCAATTAGATTAATCTTACTGACACAACTAGCACTGTTTCCCTATTGTTTATCTTGCCATATTTCCCAATGTTTTATTGAAATTATCCCCCCCTCCCCCCCAATGATTCCCTTTGTAGTGTTCAAAATCTTTATTATTATAATGTGCACCATCTGTAGCTAGAAAAAATCTGTATTGGCATCACATAGACTGACACTTTCCAAGTCTAAAAACAATGGGAAAGCATGCCAATGGAGGCTTCATTTCCATAGCATTGAAGTTTTTTGAGAGCTATCATCATCAGCTCTGTGACAGGTCTCTGGGGATTTTGAGAATTATTTTGAAAGGCCAATAGTCTTTAAGAGACCCATTTTCAGAGCTTTGTGAAGGCCTTCCAAGACATTTAAAATCCTTGTTTGAATTCTTTGATGTCCAAATATTGGAGGAGATATTTGGTTGTGATATGTGGCTTGGAATAACCAAAGGGAGACATCATCCAGGGTATCTCTAAGAGAATATTGTTAGTTCATAACTGACTACAATATCTGTATTGTCATTGTCAGAAGTGTTGGTCTTGTCAGTGCCACTAGACAATGAGTCTTCTTCATTGCCTCCAATGATCTTGCAGCTTACCAGGCTCATCCATTTGATTTGGATAGCATCCTCCAACTAGCTGATGATCAATTTGTTGGATTCAAATGTATACTTTGTAAATGGGATTCTATGTTAATCTACAATCTAGCCACCCACTCCCGTATATGCATGACATAGGAGTGGTAATGTGCCAAATCTGAGGTGCATTACCCAATAAGTAACAATAATACCACACACATTGATTGCTCTACAGCGCACTTAGCTCAATGGTTAGAGCATCACTCTTGAAATGAGTTCAGAGGTTGTGGGTTTGATTCCCACAGTGTACATTACTTTTCTAACATATGACACAATTGACAGTGTGATCTGCAAACCATTGTGTATAGTATACATATTTAAACACTTTTCTCATGAAATATGGAACAACCAGTTGTTGACAAAAGAAAAACATGTTAAAATGGACTTAGTTTTGAAAGATATTGAAGGCTGGGGGTAATAATCTTTTGGTATAATTTAAATTATTATTGCAAGGGAGTTGTGGTAAATGTGATCATGCCTCAAAATGTGTTGCCCCCAGTTACAATTCAGTTAGAGACTACCTGGGTTCCTGCTGCATGTGTTTTCAGGGGGAAATTGTCAGCCCTGGAGACAATAAAGCTGTCGTGAACAATATACCTTTAGGCCAACCAAGACTTTCTTAAGTACTTCAAATAAATAAAAACATACCTTAGAATAGGGGGTATCAAATATGACCAAATCCACCATTATCAAATCAAATGGTTTTTAAAATACACCATTTTTAAAAACCATGGATATCTATATAAAATGGTTCACAATTCACAAAAGTGAAATTGTTAGAGTGTGAGGAATGTCAAGCAAGAGGAGACAAGGAAAAGGGAAATCAGGTCATTTCATCTTTGGCTTATGTAATCCAGTGTTTTAATTGGTCTCAAGTAGTCTAACATGTAGTTTCTTTTTTCTTTTTCTTTCTCTTAATTCCTCCACAGGTCTGTGTCCAGTCCTCTCTCAAGTATCCAGGCCCATCTCAAGTTACTGATCCATAAGTGATCTTTGTGAATAAAATTCTCAGTACATATCCCAGAATACTAACAATTTAATTTAATTTTAGATTTTGTGGTCCATTAAATCATTGGTAATAGCATTGGATCTGCGGGTGAAATTTAAGCAGTGTACACTAGTAGGTATTATGATCACTGCACATCCCTTGTATCTCATGGTCTAAAGTAGTGATATTTCCAAAACAATTCAGGGCACATAAGATATAAAAAACCAAAAATAATTTCAAATTATTAGCCTTCTGGGAAATTTACTTACAACATTATTTACTTTGCCAGATATTTCCTACTAACCTGCTGCACACCCCTTATATACCATGTTCTGATACCACTCCATGGCTACAAACTTCAGGGAGCATATAATATGTAATTTGAAAGAATTCCTGAAGTTTTTGCACTGTTTGGGCTTCTAACAAAAAAATTAACCAGCTACCACTTGTTTCTCTGTTCAGTCCCCTGCACAACACTTATATCTTATGTTCTGATGCAGCCATCTTGCTAATATTTTCAGAGTTCACAGTGTTTGCACAGTTCTTTGTGCCCTGAGTTGTTTTTTCTTGTAATCTATGCACAAAGATTATCTTCTTTGTGTATCATGTATTTCCACCCATCTATGGAAATGTGTCAAAATGCCATAAAAATGGTCCACAGGGGACCCATATTGGGACTTGATTTCTTCAGGCCAAAAAAATATTGTTAATTAATGATAAAAGTCAATAGAATAAAAATCAAATAAAGAACCCAGGCATAAACAAACACGGAAAACCGGATGCAAAAACAACAACAAAAAACATTTTCTCTTTTAATTTTTTTCTTTGGTGATTTGAATTTACCATTAATCATAATAAAATTAAGGTTTGTTTTTCAAAAAAAAAAAAAAGAAACAAGGTCAATTGGGTGACTACAATACCCAGAAAGAACCAGGAATAAATGAGGGCTGGAGGGAAAAACTGGGTATAAAAGCAGAAAAAGGTGTACATTTATTCACCTGCTATATTTAATACCAGAGGAGCCTGATAAATAAGAGTTGGCTTAGTCTTTCTAAATTATTGTTCCAAAGAAGAAGGTTTAGTTACCTGGCAATACTGGGGCCTGTCTACAGGTGTGGTGTTGTGGTATTCCAAATCCTGTTTCAAGTATCATTCAGCATGATATTCTTTCATCAACTTCCAGGAGCTATAATATCAAACATATGATTGCATATTTGGAATCTAGGGTTTATTTAATCTATATTCACCCATTCACGCTTTAAGGTTTTCACAGCTAAACCAAAAGAAATATAGTTGAAAATGTTTATAGTGAATAATAAGTACATAGTTTATATGTAGAAGTAGTATATTTAAGTGTCTGGTCATAACACAAAGCACATGATCTGTGGCACAGCCTAGTTACATAGCTTCACCAGCAGAAATACCTCAATTTATGCACTTTCCACATGAAGCAGTGAAATATTAGATAAAATCATCAGCATAAATAGCTAAATGTATGCACTCCCTGAATATAGGCAGTGTATACCAAGAAACACCACCAGCATAAATACCTCAATCGGATGTTACACCAGCAAAAATACCTCATATTTTACTATTCCTCTCTTCAGAAAGAGGGGGCAGGCATTTATTCTAGTCCCATCTAGCTAGAAAGCTAAAATATATTACCCATCCATACAGTGGTGTGATTTTAATCAGGGGACCCGCATCAACATCTTTCATGTCAGTTTAAAGTACAAAAAAGGAATTGAAGGGGGAAAATTGTGATCTTTTAACCAAAGGTTAAGGAAGAGGGTACAACACTTTGAATATTTTACATGATACCAAAAAAAATCCTTCTACTCATTTTCTCAGACTGCATATATATTTACTTCCCTGATCCCTTCATCCAGCTCATTGTTGAATAATAATCCCAACTCCAGTTCATGTATGCAAAATGTTGTATGCATATCCCAAGGCTGGAATCAAGTTCAACATGCGCTACTTGAGTTTAATGGTTCTCTAGACTTTTCAAGACACTAGAAATCATTTCTTTCAGGATTTTTTGTTGCTTTTGTATCTCCATATATCATTCTTTTAAGTTTCTTATTGAGGTTTAGTTAGGATCAGATCGTAATAAGGTATAAATATTTTTAAAGCTCACTCATTCATCCTTATCATATTTTTACTTATGTTCATTTTTTCTACTCATCCTCTATTAAGATTACTTACTACTATTAGCGTTTGAATTGTGCTGCAATAAAGTGACTATTGATCTCAAACACCTACACTCATTACTGATGTTTTGTAGTTGAAATTAGATCTTTTTCTGATAAGAGATTACTAAATAAATATTTCTCTTAAAAAATAAAAAGAAATTTATTAGCCACAACAATCAATAAAATTATTGTGTTAACTCATGTACTAAATAGAGGGGCAGGTCATTAAAACCACCCAAAACATTTTTAATAGATCCATGCATACCTGAAATAATATAACTGATACTTCCCCCTCACACAACTGCTCCCATCCCAAACAGAGCTCTCACAGAGTAAATCCCAGGAGAAGAATAGTGCAAAATTTCAAGAGAAAGGGTGTTGTACTTAATAATATAATCCCTCAAATTCTTGAGGGTTTTCAGGGAGGAAATTGGAAGTTATGAAACTCTTGGAAGAGGTTATGGGAAGGCTGGATGGACACTTTAGAATTTACAGGAGGATTTCAGGGCTAAAGAATAAATACAAAGGGCCTTACCTGGCAATTTAACAATGAGTTGTAAAAAGTGGATAATATTTTAATAAGTATTTTAAAGCATGGGGATCCTTTTATGGGGGTATGGAGATCTCCTTCAATAGTCTTGGGATCCCTCTGGGGACCCTATAGTTTTCAAGGACTAACTTGTAGGTGCTTTGGCCAAGTGTTGGCCCACCTGGTGACACTCCAGAGGCTTTTGCCTTGGGCATCAATCACCAAAGGTACCATGTATTTTTATTATGTTATTTAAATCAATACTGCAGCCTTTCTGTGCATGTATCATTTTTACGTGCCAACAATTGTGGCTTAATTCTTTGGAAATGTGTGGCAGAATAAGCCACCATAGTAATTTATATGCTTGCTACACATAATATATATGGAAAAATTGTTTTAATTTTAATTCAATAATATAATATGCCTTCTTTTTAACCCCAGTAATCCTTATTACATATGTAACATATGTAATGGGTGTACTGGATTAGTGACCTGTAAGTAGTGTACCCTAGGTTATTCTTTACATAGATTCAAAATATCAAATAATATTCTAACTTTTACTTATATATTTAACTATTTTGTTATTCTTACTTTTTAATAATATTTCTACTTATGACAGGTTTTCTCTTCCATAGTAGCAAGCTGACAAGGTCAGGATTGAGGTTGTAAGCCTACCTGATGTAAGCCTACCTGATGCCAAGGACTAATCCCTCTGACTACAGGTGGTGCAAAGTAAGAAGATATGAAAAACATGCTTTTAATTCAAGTTCTAAGCCAGAATCACTTCAATGATGATAGAAACACCCAAGAAGGAAAAACACAAACCCATTGAACCAATTTCATTCAATCTAATGATAAAAAAACAATTAAATAGGACTAGATCAAAACATAAGGTGTGTTTCGGTTAGTAAAATCAGCTACTAAGGATGTGATTCATGAGGAAAAGACAAACCAGGCCAATACAATGGAGCAGGCTGTGCGCAATTAAGTAGGTTTAAAAACTGTGCCGCAAACGTGTGAGAAATATTCTTGAGCTCAGGAATAAGATGTAGGCTTAGAGAGACTAGTTCAATAAGCGATACATGTAATAAGGTTAAAATAAATTCTATCTTGATGATTCTAGCATTAAAATTACACTCAAATACATGTTTGTGATGCTAGTGATAAAATTACATAGTTTTGTGCATCGCAGAATTTGAGTGGTCCTTGGCTGATGAAAGAGGTGAACACTTCGTAAACTGTTCGGAAAAGAACGTCCAAGAAGTTGTCAGACGGACTCGGTCCGAGGAGTTCGATAATCTGGAACGAACCCATTGCGGAACTTGTCAGACTAAGTCTGTGGGACAACTGCTTGGACCAGACTGTCCGAGCAGTGATATCTACAGTGGAAGATGAGGGCTTATTTGAAACTGGAAGAGATGTCAAATGAGCAGTTTTATGGAGAGAAGCTTAAATTCATTATGAACTGGTGTCTATCAAATTGGGGATAAGCCGGGTCAGATTTTTTCTCTGCATTTGGGCGACTCCGGCTCATTCACCTGAATGATCACATCGGACTTGGGCGGAAGGCCCGCTGGATTGGACTCTGGAATGAGATTGGTCGAGGAATTCGTGGGATCGGAAGTAGGATTTTCTTCAACACACGGCTTCCAGTATCGATGGACCAGGCCGTTAAATGCTGCAGCTGAAATGGCTGAAGAGATCCAAGTTATCGAATTTGGGCTTTCCACATAATCAGTATGGCTGAAAAAATCAGGAAAATATATGACGATAGAAGATTCTTGTGTCTACTGACCTGGTAACAAAAAATCCAATCAGCTATAATTGTATTCTTAGTATCAGGGTCACATTCTAACTCCATAAATTTCTGATTAGTCCTTACAAGATTTGAATTGGAATATTGCTACGGAGCTCGCCCAACATCTCGTAGGAAACCCATTCGTACCCCCGTATGATTTGGCTGGGGCGAAATCAGATGTTGCAAAGATGAAGAGTCTGTGAAGGTTTGTTTCAGGAGATAACGAATCAGCTTAGTTTGGGAGATTTGAGAAAGTTAAAGTAGTACAAACGCTAGAGTCAAGCTATTCAACAGTGGATTGATCCGCTTAGAAGAATCTTGATCCTGGGGTCCTTTACATGCATGAAAGCCTAGATGAAGCATTACGATAAGAAAATGGGAGATATGAGTATATTGCAATTTACTCACCATACATCATTGCAATAACGCAAACTGCACCCATGAATTCAAATATAAAGACTTGGAGCTCATTGAACTGTGGGTAGGATTGAAGTAACATCCGTAATTTTCTATCTCACTCGCTCTTGAGCCTAGACTTAGAGCTAGGAGTATACCAGCAAAAGTAGCTCCGATCATTTGGGCGAACAGATAATAAAACGCCTGGATGGGTGGAATGATCCCAGCTACGCAAAATGATATAGTGACAATCGGGCTCACGTGTCCTCCAGTTAGTGGACCCCTAGGATAAAGATGTCAGCGATAAAATGAATTCAGTCAAAATTTTGTTTGTGTTCCTTAGTACTCGAGAGTCAACCCTACAACTGACATGATGTGAATCAATAATGTTATAAATATTGCGACCGAGACAGCAAGGTATATACTTCCATAAAATGAGCTTTCCGTATTCGACGAGACTGTTGATAAGGAAGTTAAGAGAACACCAAAGAACCACACTGTAACCATGGAGGCAAATCCTTCAAGGCACTTTATCCAGATTCGGATTACGATTTAGCCCTCGTTTCAGGTAAATTTGAGTAAGGCATGGGGTCTACTCACAGCGGATTTTATCAGAGTGGGCATCTCACGCTCTGGGGCCGAGCGGGATGTCTGGAGTAGGTGAGGGAGGAACTGGAAAAATCGTAAACGTTGTGAGTGTAACAACTCTTTTGGGACTCTCGATTGACTCCCGACTTGATAAACGAGAGCTGACGCCGGGCCAACTAAACTGAACGATTTATGTGGAACAGAAGCTCTGGAAGAAAGGCTACTCCTGATTGCGGGGTTGACAATCGGATTCGGGCTGCGGTTTCTATGGGTGGTAAGTGATTTGTCTTTTATCGCCACTCTGAGTTGTTCCGTTCTAATGTTCTGCCTCCAACCTCTCAACTCTTTCACCGGGGTTGTAGCTATCAACAAGCCGCCGCGTCCATCTCACCCAGGACCAGCATTGACATAGCCACGGCTCCAGCCAGACGCCCGCAACCAGACCGGTATGAGCTGAATAGACGGCGCAAGTTGATGTACTACATAACCGCTCGTGCTCAGCCAGATCAATCAGATTGGAACTCACCATCGAACTTGACTAAGTCCCTCGCGAGGGATTTGATCCTAATTGGTGATTTTAGCCTCAGAGGGATATTTTCGCGTCCTTTGTCTGTTAATCTCATTAACTGCCGGATCACTTGCTGGCGACAGCCGGGCGCAAGTATTAGTTAGGTCTGAGTCAGAATGCGGATACTAAAACTTTTGTATTGTGCAAGTATGAAACATGAAGAAACATAAACACAATAAAGAAATAGGAAGTACCTCATTTCAAAATGTGACACAATAACTCCGACACAACAGTGATAGAAGTTAAGATGGGGAGATATAAAAAGGACAACTGCGAAAAAAAAAAGAAAGAGTTGTTGAAGTGTCAAACTAGGGCACTGCTTGATACACATTGCTAACACATCCATGTGAGACTCATACCAGCATTGGAGGCAATACATCATCATCACCATCACACAAGCATTCATATCACAATGTATTCAACACTAGGCAATGGGTACTTAGCTCAATGGTTAGAGCATCACTCATGAATGCTGAGGTTGTGGGTTCATGTTCACAGTACACAACCTTTCTTCTCACTTGTTCAATAAGATTGAATAGCAACTGATCAGATGTTTGATGATATCCTGTTTGGATAAGGGAGACTTGGATCAGTGGTTTTGTCAAAAGTAAGGGAAGTGGTGATAAGTCTAATAGCCTCGGGGAGGAAGAAAGGTACCACCCAACTACACAATTGTAGTGGGCATCTACTCTCCCCGTGCTGGTATAACATCAGCCATAACCACAAGTAGTCCAATTTAATTAGAAGAAGGGATAGGTTTTTGAGAGGATGATAAAAGAATTTTGGGTATCAAATAGACAATTAGAGTAGTGAAAATAATTATAAGATGGT
>RDRW01000137.1:0-174511 GCA_007896445.1 Puccinia hordei
TTTTTTTTCTCTTGATTTATTTTTGCTTCATCACCAAAGATCAATCGCTGCTTCTATCACTGCTCGCATCATCCTACAAGACCTCGTCATCTCTCTTCTTATTTTTTCTGATTGATAGTATGTTTCTTGTCTCATTTTCATTCCTTCTTTCTTTTCTCCTATTCTCTTTTCTTTGTTTTCTGACACACTTTTATCTTTTCAGTCTGGTTCTGCTTTTAGCAATTTAGTCAAACTTTTAAACCTATGAAGATCAAAAAGAAACAAACTAAATAGTTCTTAGTCCTGAAGTCGTACCTAAGGATTGGGATTCCAACAACAGTGACTTACTTCCCCATTTTTATAAACCCAAGGAACTATCCCCAACAAACGTGGAAAGACCAGCAACAAGCTTCAAAGAGCTATCTGTTAAAAAGAAAACCACACCCTTGAACAAGATGAGAAAAGAGAACTACTTTGTTCCGCAAGGCAGAACGGTAGAATCAATATCATTGGAATTGTCAAACTATCCGGGTTCAGAATTCACTTACCAAGCAGACAGTAGCAGCTAGAAGTTATAACAGGTTAGAATCATCCTCTACTAGTTATATTTTACAAATACTTACACGTCATCTGATTATGTATTGTACCAGGACCAACCGCTGTGGAACTACTCAAGGGCAGAATAGAGCTTGGAAGGGAAATGGATGACTACAATGGTAATAATGTAAGTTATACCAAGGGTGCTGATTTAAAGCTGCCTTCCTGACTAATGCTGAGGGGAATGAGTGTAACACTAAGAATAAAATAAAGGTGTGGCTAATTTCTATTTATTCTTAGAGGACTAGTACTGATGAAAGTGCTTACTACACACACCAGGTGAGAGGAATGGATAAGGGAATGTGGTGTATAAAAGTATATTTAATAATTTGTATAAGTATTTTATAATATGAGGTAAGGTTTTGTAAATCTTGAGTCAAGGTGGACCAAACAAGAGAGGGGGATAATGATATGATATGATATGATATGATATTTAGTATTAGCTGAGTGACTGAGCTGTACTGATATTGATATTGGTATTGATATTGATATTTATATTTATAGGTTTGATGGTGACTTTACTTTATAGGTATACTAGTATATGGGATCAAGAATGCTGGTATAGGTAAGTGAGTAAGTCAAAGGGTTCATTAGGGAACACAAGAGGTGAAAAGTGTCCTTATATCTCTGAGAAAGAAGATGAGCCATAAAGCTGAGAGAAAGAAGTACCAAAACTATGACAAATAGTTGGGAGGAAAGGAAAATCATGACAGATGAGTAATGAGAAAGTGGAAGTTATTTAGAGTAGTTTATGATGTAGTGTATGTTATGTAGTAAGTATAGAGGCTATGCATTCTTTATTGTGTATGATGTACCTTGGATATGAAATATATAACTACTTTATGTACTTATACTATAACTTGCTTTTATATATACTGTATCTTGCTGGATATTCTAAGCTTGCCTGTAGCTCTGGAACTATAAGGAATTTGAGGGTGGTTGGAGAGAGAGACTAGGGTTACAATGGGGTGTAGAATATGATTATGAAATAATAATGAATGATATGTGTAAGGATTGGGATGTATGAGTATATATTTGTAAGTAAATGTGATTTATTAGTGGTAATTAGTCTTGGAAATTATAGTAATGATGTGGAATGGATCACCACACCACCCAGCTCTTATCAAAGCCCAAGATCTTACTGGGGCCCCTAGGGGATGGTATTCTCTCAAATCATGTTCTGTCACTTCAACCACTCCTCCAATCAATGAAGTCCCATGTGGATTACTTAGCAATAGCGGAACATACAAACCACTTAGACTTAAAGGTGACTTTCCTGAAGCTAGCATCAAACACACAACTACTTCTGGCAAAAAAGATATCCCAGGAGAATTTCAACCAATTATTTGGAGCAAGGGACTATGTAGCAGAAGGGAAAGCCTTCTTTTGGACAAAGGAGTGCCAGAAATTCCTATGGAATCACAGGAGAGACCTACCTCTCACTCCAGCGCCAGATGTTCCCCCTCCACAAACTCACCCATCTCCCCGCAGCAATCCATCCTCAGGACAGGACACACCCTTCCTGATGAAATTAGACCCAGAAACGAGGGACGCGGCTTTCCATTATCCGCCTCAGGAATATGTGGAACTGCAACAACCGCTGGTCATAGATCCTCCAGGCTCTGCTCCTTGAAGTAATCCAGCAACTCGACCACCCCAATTGGGCAATAGGAAAAACAGGGTGAAACCCTACGGACAAGAACATCGCCCTCAGAGGCAAGATACATCAAGGAATCAACAGCGTCTTTGTCATCAGATTTTGATCCCCCAAGAAATGATTTGTCTGAATTGGACGTCCCAAGCCCAATTTCAGGAATTGGAAGCCATGAGGAACCGAAGCGCAGGGTCCGCAAACCTTTGTCAACACCAAGGGGGCGCACAGATGCAAGGAAATTTACAGCTTACTGGTTAGTACCAATTCTACAGAACTTATTCATTAGCATAGAGAAAGTGGTTGATACTAATTTTGTCAGCTTGCTACTAGTTCAGAGACAACCTGACTAGAACAATAAATAAAGTAATAATTAATTAATGAAAAAATACATATGACAGAGACATTATTACATAAGTAGTAATGTAACATAAATAAACATAAGAAAAAAGATAATATTTTAAAAATATAAACATTATTAAGTAGTAACAATGCTATAAACAAATATAATAAATAAATTAATAATAAAATAAATAATAACTCATTAACCTTTGAGATAAGTGAGAATATTATTTCATATTCTGAAAGAGCAAGTAAAATAACCTAGGGTACCTCAGCCAAAGTACCCTAGAAAACTTACTCCTTCTAATAATAAAATTAAACTTAAAGAATACTCCTACTAAGCACTAAAATACTTACTAGGTATAAACATATGTAATATGAGAGTATTCTAATAAGTAGAAGTCCTCAAAATACGGGATAATTACTTAAATAAACTATGTAATTATCCTTTAAAACACATGAATAAAATATTAAATAACATTTGACATAAATATCACGCTGTTTTATAGTCTTTGTATCATTATTAACTTATACAAATACATACAGTATAAGTTAAATAATATAATAACACATGAAAGACACGAAACAAGGGATAAAGGAAACATCAGAATACTGCAAATAAGTCTAAAAGAACTTGTACAATTAAAATAAATGACAAGCTTATTTAATCACGGGAAAATAATAAATGTTGACACTTTTCCCATGATGTTTGCTTGTCAAATAATTGAATGGAGAGCTGTAAAAGCGCCCTCCATGCAATTATGACAAGAACTCTCATGGTACAGAACCTTACATATGAAATAACCAAATTAAACAGAAATAAGATTCTGTACTATAATTTGATTATTTCTTTTTTATTCTATTGATCAAGTGATCAATACATGTTGTACATCAAACTAAGAGCTCTTGAAGCGCCCTCAGATGATGTCTACAGATGATTGACAGACTGTATTAATTATTGACAGCCTGTACATGTAATAATTTGATAAATTACATCATTTATTTCTACTAAGGATAACTCCTTCCTTGTAGTATTCCCATAGCCAAAATTCCACTTGGTGTTTCGCCATCAGGGCTCCAGCAAGGCATTTAAGAGGCCCTTTCTTCCCCCTGAATTTTGATTCCGCAGCTTTATCATATTTACACCCAGCATTCCACCAGTCCAGCATACTAGTGTCCTGCCCAGTAAATCAGTCTTCAAGACTTCAAAGCCTCTTGTCCTCAACCCCAACTCTGTCCAGCCTTCCAGCCCACCTTTCCAACCGCTTCCAGCTGCTCAGTTTACCATAAGAAAGTCCCCCACCTCCTTCCATCAAAGCCTACTACAGTAAGTCTTTTTCTACTAGGAGTTGTGGCCCTTTCTTAGCCACTATATCCACTGGGACTAAACACCCCTGCTTGCAGGCCCCAGTATTAAAGTTTCAGTTCCCTTTCTTTCAGCAAGAACACCTTTGGAGGGAACTAAACACCCCAGCTTGCTGGCCCCTCCATAAAATCTTTGATCTTTTAAATATTAATATAAAAGATCAAAAACCCCTTTTTTGCCCATATTTTTTGCCTTGCACCTTGTGTAGCTAGAAGGATATCAGTCCTTGGCATCACAGAGCGTGAAAAATTTCAAATTGCTTTCTAAGCAGATACACTCTGAAGTCTTGGTACAGTTGAAGAATGTGATTAGTCAAAACTTTGACTCTCAATAACAGAAGTTCAAAACCCTTCTATTTTCTTCTGAAAACAAAATAGCACTTTTGTCCAAGATTAGTGATTTTGTATCTTTCAATTTTACATCCAATGACAGTAATCTCATGTCTAGTTTCAAGAAATTACAAGATGTTGTCTCTCCTACCAAGAATATTCCAGATATCCAATCATCCCTAACCTCTCTACACAAAAGAGAAAATTTGTCCAAGAAAGCCTTTTATAATCTTTTTAGCGTAATTTATGATAAACTTGAAAGTCATTGTGAACAACTGGATAATTTCTCGTTGAGATTATCTCACAACAACACAGTCATAAATTCTCACAAATTGGAAGATGATTCTGGTCTTCTAAAAATAGATAAAGGAAAAAACAAAGCTTCTGGTGACTGTCATCCTGATAGTAAAGATGTAGCATCTTTACAGACCGCGATTGTGAGCCTGGGTATTTAAAGTCACAACAGGACACAAGTATTTGAATTAAATAAAGAGATTACTGTTGACCAAAAACCAGACTAATAAATGAAAACAATGATCAGACAAAAGATACATAGGAATCAAAGAAATATTAATAGGAAAGTTTGATCATACCACTTGAACAGGATTTAATTTATAATATTAAGTTATGAAGAGGAATTAGATGAAGAAGTTCTTTGATTTAAATAAATTGAAGAAGCTAATGTAAAGAAGAAAAAGAAAGTTTAGCATGAGGCATCAAGCAAAAGAAGATAAGGAAATAGGGAGAAGCGGAGTATAAAAATAGAGGAACAAACTGTATAGAGCTAGTACAATGAGGTAGAGTTGATAAACGCACGCCGATGGGCGCACGCCCACGCCCATTGCACGCCGATAAAAAAAAAGGTGTGTTGCCCGCACGCCTTTTTTTTATCGGCGTTGTGGAACTACTCTAAGGCCAGAATAGAGCTTGGAAGGGATATGTACAACTACACTAGTACTAATGTAAGTTAAGACAAAGGTGCTGATATAAGAGCTGCCTTCCTGACTAATGCTGATGGGGAAGAGTGTAACACTAAGAATAAAATAAAAGGTGTGGCTTTTCTATTTTAATCTTAGACTGACTAGTACTTATAAGCTGACTACTATTACCTCTGAGGTATGGGGAGTTGAGGAGAAGTTGTGAGGAAAAATGGTTGTGTAAAAGGGTTTAAATGGCAAGGATATCTAAAATGTCTAGGTAAGAAGTGTCTTTGATGAAATTGAATCTAATATTTGGGGTAAAAGGTCATACAGGTTGTATGGGGTAGAAATTGCATGGTGGTAATACTACAACAGAGTGGAGTATATATGTGTAAAGGGCCCTTCAAGAGGGGAACAAATGATGAGAACAGTATTACAAGATATGATGATGAGCAATGTCCATAATGGTAATAGTGATGAGCAAAAGACTACAAGTGTAATTGTGAAGTGAATGTATGTAGTAATGATGAACAATGATTGTAGATTATGTAAGATGTTGTATTTTACTGAATATTGATGACTTGGATGATATAAGCCAAAAGGGAAAAGAAAAGAAAAGAATGTACCTATGAAAACTATGAATGTTAATAACTTCTGATCCAAAAGGAAATCAAGGGTGCTTTGAGTGAGTGACTAGGGGTAAAATATGGTGTAGAATCTGAATCTGAAATAATAATGATGAATATATGGATGGTTTATATGATGTAGAAGATATGATGTGAGAAGGAACAGGATTACCACATCCTCCCCCAAGTAAATGTCTGTCCCCAGACATCAGGGAAAGAAAGAAAGAAGGAAGAAGTCCAAGAAATCCAAGTCCTGGAGAATCCAAGTCCAAAAGTCCAAGTCCAGAAGGGGAAATCCAGATCCAAAAGAGTCCAAGGTCCAGAATCCAGAAAGAAATCCAAGGTACAGAAAGAAATCCAAAGTCCAGAAGAAATCCAATGTCCAGAAGGGAGGTCCAAGGCCTAAGTCCAGAAAGTTGATGAGTTCTAACTAATATTTATGATTTTAAAAGATTTTAACACTATGAAATATCTAGAAAGACTACTATTATTTTTATTGATATTTGACTATTTCTAATAATTAAAACTGATGGATTTGTATAACATATCACCAGTAACACAACAGGTTACTGCAAATGATGGAGGTTAAATGAGAAGACCTTTGCTATACCCAAGATAGTATAGACATATGACAGGTGAATTGAACAGAAGACTACTATGAAAGAGTAGTTGAACTAGAAGTCTAGAGAGTATGCAACAACTCTACTAGGAAGATGGGATGGTGGGTTCAGTTTTAAGCTAGAAGGAAGTGAAGATATCTCTAAGAATGCCAGTGGAATTTGATGATGGTCCAGGATGTATGAAATGGTTTTAAGTCATAAGATAAGAGGAAGAAAATATCCAAGTGCTGTCCAGAAGTCCAGGAATCCAGTATGGCCATGTGATTTAATTTGAAGGAAATTGGTGACTGATCCAAAGAAGATTGACTGATCCAGGTTCAGGGAAAGAATGGTTGGATGAAGATGAACAGGTTTTATGGAAGATGGATGGGAAATTCCAGAAACAAGGGAACAGTTGGGTTGGGTAATGAAGTAATTGTTGATGACTGATCCATGGAAGAAAGATGGCTCCAGGTCCAGGGAAAAGAAAGCTTGGTTTTGGAAGGATTAAAAGAAACTACTAGTTGAATTTATCCAAAAGAAGAGTGACTGATCCAAAGAAGAATGAATTGATCCAAAGAAGAAATGAATTGATCCAATGAAGAAAGAATTGATCCAAGGAAGAGTGGCTGATCCAAAGAAGAATGAATTGATCCAAAGAAGAATGAACTGGTCCAATGTAGAATGAATTGATCCAAAGAAGAATGAACTGGTCCAATGTAGAATGAATTGATCCAAAGAAGAATGAACTGGTCCAATGTAGAATGAATTGATCCAAAGAAGAATGAATTGATCCAAAGAAGAGATGAATTTATCCAAAGAAAAATGAATTTGAACCAAAGGAGAAATTGATGGATTTAAAGGGTGAAGAATGACTGATCCAGAGAAAGGTGAGGGGTACTGGTCCAGAGGAAAATAATTGTATGCTTTAAGGGAGAAATACCAAGTTGTGGAGAGGTGGATAGATGAAGAAGGATGAAGAAAAGAATGGGAAAAGGAGAAGAAAAAAAAAAAAAAAAAAATTAAAAATTCCTGGGTATGACAGATGAGGTGTTCCTCCCCCAACTTATTGTCTGTCCCCAGACAATGGAGAAGAACCCATGAATTTTGGAAGAGTGGTGTGGAAGTAATGAGTTGATAAGATTGGGATTTGAAAGAAAATAGATGGGGGAAGGTGGTTGATGGTGATGTTGGAAGGGAAAAACCAAAGAAAGTGGAAGAATGGTGGTTGATGATGAATGATGAATGGATGCTGAGGATGGGTGATGATGATGATGAATTTACCATTTATGAAGAAAAGATGGATGAGCTGTTAAAGATGAATGAGGATAATGAGAAGTTTCTAGTATGGAGGAAAGATGAATGAGACATGAGGATGATGGATAAGGGTGGTGATGGATGGATGAGGATGGAAGAATGATGATGGATGGTGATGGAAAGATGGTGATGGGTGGATGAAAAATAGAGACATGATGAATGGAGAAATTCCAGGGGAAGCAAACAAATGAAAGTGATGGATTATTGGTGATGGACCCCTTGGTCCAGATGGATGGATGATGATGAATGAGGATGAATGGTGATGGAAGGATGGTGATGAAGGAATTTCTAGTATATGGATGAAAGGTGGATGAAGATGATGATGAAAGAAAATCTAGTATATACAAGGAAGATGGATGATGGTGATAATGAAAGAATATCTAGTACATGCAGGAAAGATGGATGATGGTGATGATGAAAGAATATCTAGTATATGGATTAAAGATGGATGATGGAAAAAAAGTGGATAGTGAGATGGATGATGGGAAAAAAATCAGGATCCTCAAAGATGGATGAAGGGGAAATTAAATTTATATGATGTATTGGAGGGAGGAAAAAAGTGGATTGATGAATGATGAAAAAGTAAAATTAAATTGATATATGGAAAAAAATCAGGATACTAAAAGATGGATGAAAGGAAAAAATTAAATTTTATCTGGGATATCTCTGGGGGAAGGAAAAAAGTCCTTGATTCCTTGATTGGATGATGAAATAAAATTAAATGAATATATATCCCAGAAAAAAATCAGGAACCTCCAAAATGGATGAAAGGAATCCTTTTTTTTTTTTTTTTTCTTTTGTTTTGTTCTTCCTTCATGATTAATTTTTTTTTTTTTTTTTTTTTTTTTTTTTTTTTCCAGAATGGGAAAATTGGAAAATTATTATTATTTTTATTCATTATCCTCTTTTTTTTTTTTTTTTTTCATATTTTTGGTGTATTGACCTCTCAGCGGAGTGAGGAGAGTCGCCGGAGGGAAGTGGTGAATCCGCGCGGAGAGTAGACGCGGAGTCCCGGGTGCTACAAAGTCCGCGGGGTCGCCGGCGTTTCCAAGGCGCAGGAACGGTCCTCCGGGTCGAAGGACGACCTCGGAGATGAAAGCAAACCGTTCTTCTTCGATGGAAAGAAGAACGGTTATGGGGAGAACATAAAAAAAAGATCAAAGGAAAAAATGAAGGATGAAGAAAAAAAAGAAAGAAAAGAAAAACCCGGGTCGTGCACCGGCATCGCCAGGTATTGTAGGCCAAAGGAAAATGCCCTGAGAACGTATATCCGGGTCGTTCACCGGCGTCGAATTGATTGGTAATGGTTTTATAACGGCTTGAGGTTGTTGTTCCTCCCCATCGATGTCCTCCTCTTCGAAACGCTCAACACCCGTCGCGTCCAATCTTCTTCCACATATTCGCCCCGCATGGTGGCCTCTATCCATCGAGTCGGTCGACTCATATCGTTTTCTTTTTACCGATTGTTCGTTCTCTTTTCTGTTCACAACCACGAGTCTGAAACTAATTTGTTACTAATTATTACTTTTGATTCCCCAAACAGACCGTTTTTCGAAGCGCGAACGTTCCAACTTGATACTGTAGACCTTGCCGCATCTGAACGAGCCATTCGCCAAAATTTAGCCGTAAATTTTACAGAATAGTGGAAATGGGAGAAGAAGGTGGTATTGCCTATTGATAAAGAGGATATGAGTGGTTTTTATTCGGTGAGTTTTTTTTTTTTTTTTTTTTTTTTTTTTTTTTTTATTTTAAAATAAAAAGACAAGAAAACTGATTTTTTTTTTTTTTTTTTTTTTTATTTCATTTGATTTGTCTTGTACTAACTTGTTTTTATATTTTTTTTTTTTTATTTTTTTTTTTTTTTGTTTTGTTTGTGTTTTAGGTAAGCCAGGGGAATTTATTCTATATCAATTGGTCTTGAATGATATTTTTTAACATGACTTGCTGCATATCTTCTGTTTAATGCAGTGCCATCCAGTTCCTCCAATGAATAAGAGCCTCCAGGATTTTGAGTGGTAATTCTGTAAGGTCCATTCCATTTGTTTTCAAAGAGCTTTCCATATTGAGAGTCCAAAGATTTGTTGTATACTAATACCAAGTCCCCTGTTTGTAGTGGTTGTCTAGGTGTCTTCTTCCTGTTCCAATATTCCACAGATGTTTTCCTTGTATCCAGCAACTTTTGATGGGCCTTCTGAAGAATGTCATCCCTGTTTTCCAATTGGAGAGTCCTGGCCAGAAGGAGGTCTTGAGTGCTGTTCACTTTTGTCCAATCTATGCCAAAGAAGGTTTCCAGTTCCAGATCAATTGGTAAGATGGGGGGCTGTCCAAGAACCAGTTCATAAGGGGAGTATCCAGTTGATCTTTTGGTGGAAATCCTATCTGCAAATAAAACCAAAGGTAAATAATTCCTCCATTTCTTGCCTTCTTGTCCACAGAGTTTAACCAAAGTGTCCTTGATGGCCTGATGTCCTCTTTCCACCATTCCATTAGCTTCAGGGTAGTAAGGTGTGGTAACTTTGATTTTTATTCCTGCTTCCAATAGTGATTTCTGGAACTGTTGACCAAATTCTGAACCTCCATCCACTGTAACTGACCAAGGTGCTCCATATCTGTAGATCCAGTTGTCCAAGAACCATTGGGAAATCTTCTTTGCTTGAATCTTTTCCAAACCAACTGCTTCAACCCATCCAGAAAGATCATCTCTAGCAATTACCAAGTATTTCCATTTACCAGCCTTGATATGAACTGTATCCAAGCTGACTCTTCCAAAGATTGTTGCTGCTCCAGTAGGCTTCTTGGGTTCCATTGGTAATACTGAATTCCTTTTCTGGCAAGCTTCACAAGACTGGACCCACTTGGTTACACCTTTCTTGAGTCCTGGCCACCAAAACCTGAGCTTAGTCCTTCTGTAAGTTTCTGAAATACCTCTGTGGCCTAGTGTTTCATGAAGAGATTGGAGGATATTGTTTTGGGCTGAGGGAGTGGTGACAACTATCTGGGAAAAGGGTTTGTTAATTCTGTGCAAGACATTATTGGAGAGGAAGAAATTGGCTGATTTATGCAGAATTTGTTTGAAATCCAGGGGGCTGCATCCAGGAGGTTTGTTCATTGTTGAAAGATACTCCTGTAAGTGTTTCCAAATTCCTTGTTGCAGAGGCTTTTCCCCCTCCCCCAAATAAGCTGATGTCCCCAGAAGCAATCCAGGAAAAGAAAGAAGTCCAGAGGAAGAATGTTTGAGGCCAAATCCAGGGTGAGGTTTAATCCAAGGTTCATCTTCATCAAAACTAGGGCAATCTTCTTCACCAGGGTCAGGAGGTCTTCTGGATAGTGCATCTGGAAGGGTGAAGGTTTTGCCAGGGGTATGTTCCAAATCAAAAGAGAAGAGCTGAATGAAAGCAATCCATCTGTTCATAGGGGCATTTGGAAGTGAAGGGTTGTTGATCATTCCAATAAGGCACTTGGCATCCACTCTGAGCAAGAAATGTTGGCCCCATAGCCTATGCTGAAGTTTCTTGAGGATTTTGGTGACACCACAGAGTTCCAACTTGGATTGTGAGTATTCAGATTCTCTTTTGGAAAACACTACTGACTCATAAATCACAGGCCTGTCCAATCCAGAGGAATCCACTTGGGTGAGGACTGCTCCTGCTGCAATGAAGCTAGAATCCACAGAGAGTTTGATCTGTCCAGCTCCAGGTCCATAATCCAGCTTCTTGAGGGTGATATCTGATCCAATGATTCTCTTGAGTTCCTCAAAGGCTTCCTGGCAATCTTCAGTCCAATCCCAGGTGGAATCCTTCCTAGTAAGGTGTCTGAGGGGAGCAGTGATAGTTGAGTAATTTTTAATGAACATCCTGATGTAGACACAGATACCTAGGAAACTCCTGACAGCAGATGGAGTGGTGGGAGTTGGCCAAGTTTCTATTTTGTTGAGCTTCTTTGCTGATATCTTCCTTCCTTCTTTGCAGACAACATGGCCCACTAGATCCAAGGCAGGGACACAGCAAGCAAACTTTTTACCAGAAATAGTGAGTCCAGCTTCTTCTATCCTAAAGAGAATCCTTTCCAAAGTGATGGCATATTCATAAATAAATTTTCTGATCTGGGGGTTGGCTTCCAGGGTTTCTCCACCATAGTCTGAGATTGGTCCTTTAATTCCTCCATCATCAATGAAGATTCCAAGGTGCTGAGGGAGTTCATCCTGAAGTATCCACATCATTTGGGCCTGGTATACTGCAACTGAATTGGTGGCTCCTTGGGGTAATCTGGTGAGCTGGAATCTTCCTAGAGGGGTTTCAAAAGTGGTTAAGGGCCTGGATTCTACTGATAATTCTCTTTCATCATACCCTCCCATAATATCACCTAGTCCATAGCATGCCCTTCCAGTGAAAGATTCAATGAGATCCTCTGGTGATGGTGGTAGGCCTGCATCCTTAATGGTTACTTTATTGAGTTTTTGGAGATCATGAACTATTCTTAACTTCCCATCTTGCTTTTTGACACAGAAAATAGGGCTGGAATAACTGGAGAAGGACTGTTCATAGAGGCCAGTGCTGAGTCTTTCTCTTACTAATTCTATGACTTGATTTCTGATGGGAGCTGGAATTGGAATTGGTTTCTGTTGCCAAGGTTCATGGGGAATAACTGGAATGATGTAGGGTTGTCCATAGGTATGTTTGAGGAGTCCCCTTTCTGTTTCTGTGAATGCCAAAGCTGCTTGCCTGAGAGTGATGACCCAAACTAATAGGAGATGTTCTTGTTCTGACAGCCATCCAGGAGGTCCAAAATTGATAAGGTCCAGCCTCTCTTGAGTGATTTTAGAAGTGGGAATGAATGGTGGAGGAAAAGGATTTAAAGGAGTGGAATATGGGTCCCTAGAAAGTGGAGGCCTTGAAAGAGGTGGGTTGAGAGCCAATGGCATAGGTTGGTTTACTGGTTTTACTTTTTTTAGAGTGGATTTATATTTTGCTGAATGAGTGACTAAAGTTGGTTCTTTTGGGTTATTTTCCAGGATTCCATCTGTAAAGGAGTGTAGTTGGAAGCCTGGCCTTAGACTAAAAAATCCAAAGATGCTGAGTTTGCTGGGAGAGAAGTTTCCCATTTCTGGTGACTGGGAAGGATGATTGGGACCAGGTAAGTTTGCCCAGAAGTGTTTTTGATTTCCAGTGATTCCCCTCTGTCTCCATGGTAGTTGATGGTTGCTGACACATCCATTAAGAAGGGTTTTCCAATGATTAGCTGAACAGACCCTCTAGCTACCCAGAAGTGGACAATCCTGGATACTTTCCCAATGGTGACAGTAACATCTTCAGCGATTCCAGGCATTTCTGTAAGGTGACCTCCAATTCCTTTGAGTTTCATGGGTTTAGATGTGATCTGAAGTCCAAGTTTGTGGGCCAGGGATTCAGGTATAATGTTGATCATTGATCCAGTATCCAGAAGGGCTTGATGCTGTTGTCCATTGATGCTGAGGTTTATATATCCAAGAGGGCAAGAATAGTGAGTGGCAGGTTCCTGGGGTTCTTCTTTTTCCTGGTCCAAGTCTCCAAAGTTTGCTGATTTATTTTCTTCCACTGGGACTCTTCTGTTAGTGATTTTTCTCTTTACTGCCTCTGATAATGATGGGGAAAGAGCAAGAGTTTCTCCAATGGTGAGCTGGATGACTTGTTGGCCTAGGATCCTATTGGCAACTTCATCATCTATTCCAGGGTAGTCTTTGGCCAAAGCCTTCTCCAGGTAAGTCTTTCTAGCTGGTTTTTCCTTGGAAGGGTTGCTGGAGGATGGTTGTGCTGAAGGCTGTTGAAATCTGACTTTTGAAGCAGGGGCAGGGGATGTTGGAGAAAAGGGAGTCCTGGCCATGTTGAGCAAATCCTGGGAGTCCATATCCATGAGAGTGGTCTTTTCCTTCCTGGTCCTCTTCTCTGGCATAGCTGGTTCCTCTGAAGATCTGGTCCTTTTTCCCATGTCTGAATCATACACAGTAAGTTGAGGGTTGTCATATTCCTCCAGTTGTCCAAAAGAAGTTGAAAGTTTGACTGATTCCTTGGCAAATTGCTCCACCACACTTAAGATTGGCCTCCTGGTGTCCCATGGAATTAAGGTTTGATTTGGAAGTTTGTAGTCCTTTCCATCCTTGATTACCTGTCCTGAGCTGATGTCCTGGGATAATCTGATACATCTGTTGGTCCCATGGGTATCCTGGAAGCAGTAGAAACATTTGAGGGGCCTGTATGCTAGGGTGGTGTTGTCCATGTGGGGAGGAAGGGATTTGCCAGTTGTGAATGCTGCAAGTTGTTTGGTAAGATTATCCATAGTCTGTTCCAAGGGAGCTGATCCTGCAGGTTTGAAAGGTCTGGTAGGGATAAAAGGTTTGGTGGGGATAACAGGTGAGTCCTTTGTATTTGGGGTTTCTGTCCTGTAAAGTCTCCTCCTGTTGATGACAGCTGCTGATTTGACCTTCTTGTGTATGTAGGTGAGAAGAATTTCAGTGTTTGGTAAAATATCACCTCCATCCTTGGTTGAAAGCATCTGGTTGTCCCTGAGAAGTTCATCTGTTACAGCAAGTTCCAGTTCCTGGCTGAGGGCTTCTAGCAACAAATCTCTGAATTCTTCCAGGTCAGTACTGTAATTCATCCTTACTAGATAGTGGGAAATGGTTTCAAATTTGGTTCTGAATGTCTTGAAGTCCTCCAGGGTATTGATTCCTCCATCATGGGCAGTAGTGCTGACTAGATTCCTTAGGTCCTGTCTGGTGTATCTGACCAAAGGCTGAGAGGATCCAAACCTGTTAAGCAACTGTTTCTTTAACTTTTCCCAATCCAGTTCTTCATGTCCTGACATCTCCTCTACTTCATCTTTTAGATCCATACCCTTAATAAATGAAGTAATTTGATCAGCCAGTTCTTTTGAGTTAGCACCATCATGTCTTCCTGCAGCCTCAAATCTCCTGATGAACTTCTCCATTGGCATATTACCACCATCAAAGAAGAGCTCTTTGTCCATTGGTTTGATCTTGATTCCCCTGGAGGTTGGGTCCTGGTACACTGGCATGGAAGCTTCCCTTTCAAAGAAATGTGAGTTGAATCTTGCTGAATCCTGGGGTGGTGGCCTGTGTAGGTTTCTCATGGGTAACTGGGTTCTGGGGGACTGAAGTGGGATGCCTAAGTCTTCTGAATCTTCTGATGGTTGGGGATTGTTTCTGTAGGGACCAGGGTTGTGACCAGAAGCAGGAGCCATGCCTTGAGGAAGGGAGTTGACAGGGTTGGTAGGTTGAATAGGAGCTGGGTAGAGACTGGGAGCAGAGAAGTTGATGTAATTTCCAGAATGAGACATCTTAAAGGGGAAGTGAATTTAAAAGGTATGTAGATGGGATTTAAATGAGGGTGCTGAAAGATAAGAAGGGGTACTGATAATTGTTTGTGATTGAAAACCTTTGTAGGGATGAAGAGAGGAGGAAAAGAAGTGAAGAGGAAAGGGAAAAAGGATTTTAAGGAAGAGGGTGAGTGAAGAGAAGAGGTGTAAGAAGTAGTGTGTAGCTAAAGGTAAAGTTGTTACTAGGGCTGAAGATTTCTGAGGGATGGAAAGGCCACTGTTGGGACACCACTTGTGGAACTACTCTAAGGCCAGAATAGAGCTTGGAAGGGATATGTATAACTACACTAGTACTAATGTAAGTTAAGACAAAGGTGCTGATATAAGAGCTGCCTTCCTGACTAATGCTGATGGGGAAGAGTGTAACACTAAGAATAAAATAAAAGGTGTGGCTTTTCTATTTTAATCTTAGACTGACTAGTACTTATAAGCTGACTACTATTACCTCTGAGGTATGGGGAGTTGAGGAGAAGTTGTGAGGAAAAATGGTTGTGTAAAAGGGTTTAAATGGCAAGGATATCTAAAATGTCTAGGTAAGAAGTGTCTTTGATGAAATTGAATCTAATATTTGGGGTAAAAGGTCATACAGGTTGTATGGGGTAGAAATTGCATGGTGGTAATACTACAACAGAGTGGAGTATATATGTGTAAAGGGCCCTTCAAGAGGGGAACAAATGATGAGCACAGTATTACAAGATATGATGATGAGCAATGTCCATAATAGTAATAGTGATGAGCAAAAGACTACAAGTGTAATAGTGAAGTGAATGTATGTAGTAATGATGAACAATGATTGTAGATTATGTAAGATGTTGTATTTTACTGAATATTGATGACTTGGATGATGTAAGCCAAAAGGGAAAAGAAAAGAAAAGAATGTACCTATGAAAACTATGAATGTTAATAACTTCTGATCCAAAAGGAAATCAAGGGTGCTTTGAGTGAGTGACTAGGGGTAAAATATGGTGTAGAATCTGAATCTGAAATAATAATGATGAATATATGGATGGTTTATATGATGTAGAAGATATGATGTGAGAAGGAACAGGATTACCACAGCGTGCGGTCGCACGCCCTGCCCGTTCAGAAAAGGGGGTGCGAACCGCACGCCCTTCCTATGTATATAGGCAGGGGCGTGCCCCTACCTATATGCATGCTGATGTCATGCGTACACAAGAATGTACGCATGACATCAGCTCCGGTTGAGGAATACAGCCTCCTTGACCGGGAGGGATCCCTCCCGGTCGAGGAGGCTGTATACCCTCCTTGACCGGAGGGATTCCCTCCCGGTTGAGGAGGTTGTACAACCTCCTTGACTGGAGGGACTCCCTCCGGTTGAGGAGGCTGTATAACCTCCTCGACCGGAGGGATTCCCTCCCGGTCAAGGAGGCTGTATAACCTCCTCGACCGGAGGGATTCCCTCCAGTCAAGGAGGTTGTACAACCTCCTCGGCCGGAGGGATTCCCTCCAGTCGAGGAGGTTTTACACCCTCCTCGGCCGGAGGGATCCCTCCCGGTCAAGGAGGCTGTATAACCTCCTCGACCGGAGGGAGTCCCTCCAGTCAAGGAGGTTGTACAACCTCCTCGACCGGGAGGGATCCCTCCCGGTCGAGGGGCTTGCGGTCCTCCCCGGCAGGCGTGCGGCTGCACGCCCATCCTTGGGGGTGTCGCACGCCTGTAGATGGGCGTGCAAACTGCACGCCCATCTACAGGCGTTCCCACGCCCAAGGATGGGCGTGTAGCCCGCACGCCGATAAAAAAAAGGCGTGCGGGTTGCACGCCTTTTGTTTTTAAGGGCGTGCGTGGGCGTGGGCGTGCGCCGATGGGCGTGCATTTATCAATGCCCTGATTTCTGACCAAAGAGTCAATAGAGTCAATTTGAATAAGAGTTTAAGAGATCAATCAAGGAAGTTGGTTTGAGAGAAGGGATAGATGATTTGAGTTAGGATTGGAATAAGAGCAAGGAAAGCAATAAGGAGAAAAATGGGAATGATGTTTTTTTTTAAAGAGGAAGGAATTTTGGTTTTAGAAAGGGAAGAAGGGATAGAACAGAAAAGGGAAAAAGGAATAGAGTGATGATTAATAAAAAAGGCTAATTTGGATCATTAAATTAAAAGACAAAATTAACTGATGATCAAGATTTAAACCAAGTTTAGACAAATGTAAACTCAGTTTCTGCCTTTAAATTTCAACAGTAAAGATGTAGCATCTTTACAGACCGCTATTGTGAGCCTGGGGCTTGAAAGTGACAACAGGACACAAGGAAATGGGGGCAACAGTTGTATTTCAAAAAGATAAAGAAAAAACCTGTAAAGGGGATAAAGGGGAAAGAGGAAGAAAGAAAGGATGACTATTGATTGATCTGAGATTGGAATAATCTGAGAGCTCATTAATAATGATAATCAACAACTTAGAAAGTTGGAAAGCTGTTCCAGAGACTTTGAGAAATGCAACAGCCTCTTCTGTCAGCCTGTGACTAATTCAGAGGCAACCTGAACATAGCAAATTATAACAATATACAACTTATATTCTTAGTCTCAAAAGAATGCACGCCTTACGTCTTTTTGTTTCAAAAGAAATTATTAAAACAAAACATATAACACAGAATCTAGATATAACTTCTAAAGTATAAAGAGAACTTAGAGTATTATTTCAGATTCTGAATCTAAATGTAAATTAACCTAGGGTAGCTCAGCAAAAGTACCCCGTAATTATTACTCCTTCATATCCCTTCACAAGGCCGGCAAGTTTTCATATGACTTAAAAATCTACATAACCTTAAATATATGCTAGTAGACTATGTAATTAAGGTTAATAGAGTTCGGTTATGATGCATAAATAAGTTTTACATCATTATTTCCATAGTTACATGTACCTGGCACCTGTAATAAAAGCCACAACCAACGCCGCGGCAATACTTTTCCTACTAAGGCCAAGATAGCCCAATTGGTTGGTTGTAAATAGACTAATGGTCCAAAAGGAAGGAAGAAACGGAAGTAATCACCTGACTGGGAACATTAAACTACTTTGGGCCATTTGAAACATGTAACTAAGCCCTACTGTAACCAAACCAGTTATACAGGTAAGTAGGGCTTAGTACAAGACTAGACCAGGCAAAACAGAGCTTCCGCTTCGCCCCCAAGAGCCCAGAATGAATATATAAACAGCCCTTCATTCCAACGAAATGATATCCCCATCTTCAGTTACATTTACCAGCTTTTACCCACCATATCAACCATTTTTATAGCCTGTTATATAGTCCAGTTTTTGCTTGTTTTATACTTGAAGTTCATCCAACAACCTTCCACATTTGTCAGCACTCATCACCAACCTGTTACCCAGTTGTTTGAGCGCCTCAAGACCAGTCATACTCCTCCTGAAGTTATCTTTCCTGGAAATAAACTAGTGAGTGTTATTTCCTTATATACTTCAGTAGTATACTACTGTCTGGGCATACTCTTTTACCAAAAAGACCAGAACCTTGGAGGGCACAATAAACCACCCCTGTAAATCAGGCCCCTCCCTTAATAAAAAATTTATTGTTTTTATTAAAACCTTTTCTTTTAAATCAACCATTACCCATTTCCCCTTGACACATACCCTTGTGTTACCACCTGTTTTTTTTGTTTTTTTTTTCTTGCACCCAGTGTAGCTAGAAAGATTGAATTCTTTGGCATCACTGAGGCTGACATCTTCACACAATGGAAACATGGAAGGTATCTGAGAAGACAAGTCTAATCAGCCCAGTTTTTTAGACTATGGTCAAGCTAGATAGTCAAGGTTCTTTAGAGGGAAAACTATGTGGTTTGTTTCAAGGAAAAACCACAGAGAAGACTGAATCAAAGTTGGATGATCTCTTGGGAGGATCAAGATTTATCTGATCTGATGGTTGGAGCTTGATTTGATCTGGTTTGATAGTGGATGAAGAAGGGGAAAGAGAAAAGGGAAAGGAAGGAGAAAGAGAAGGACTACTGTCAGAACAGCAAGGTCCAGAAAGGGGACTGACTGACAATACTGGTGAAGTACTGGGTGAAAGAGGCCTTTGGTTGGTTAGAGTGGTGAGCTGTAACTTGGTGAATCCTTGGTGATCTGAGTTGGTGGTTCTGGGTGTCTGGAGGTTGTGTATCCTGCCTGAAATGGGTGGATACTGTTGAATAATCACTTTTTCAGTGCGCTCCACCACGTATTGGTGCTCCTCTTTAGCGCTCTGTATGCCGCGGGGGGTAAGTCGAATTACAAAAGCAAACCACTTCATTTTATCCCTACTCTCTTCAAGACTCTTGACAACGACGATCATCAAGAATCGACAACGTCAAGACTCCCCAAGACGCTTCTGGATTACAATAGTAAAGTAACTCACCAACGATCAATCCGGCTTGACAACAAGTCCTGATCATCTCCCTTTTCCCCTTCTCTCCCTTCTTTTTCTCTTATCTTAGTTCAGAGCGATACTCCCTGTCTTATCCTTTCCTATACTGTGTCAAATTCAAACACCCTGTCAGCCACCAAGATATTACATACATTATGTAACACTTGAAACTGCAAGCTGAATAATTAATAATATTGAATTATATTATTATTTATTTTATTTTATTTTTTACTTTATTTATTTTACTAGATCTTCTGGTTATATCAGAAATTATACTCAGCTGTTTCAACAATTGGTATATAGTGTAACAGTTAAGAACAAGCCTAGAAATATCTGGTTGATACATAAGGCTCAGTGTTCAAGCCACACTCATGACTACACGCAAGAATATAATAAAATTATTTAAAAATGCATCTATTTTTTATCAAAAATCCAAGGAAATTTAATTAAGGAAAATCCTTGGCAAATTAATTTGCAAACACGCAATAAATGGATAAAGAACCATTTATTGGTATAGTTTTTTCCTTGAAAATCCTGGAAAATCCCAGCATAACCCATAATAATATATACTATAAGATTACATATGTATTTAATTATATAACTTATGTAGTATGTATTAAATACATAAGTACATGTGATTTTACATTACTGATCACTCAGGGCAAGCGCTTTTCCAAGCCTTAGTCCCCAGAAAATTTATTCACAAGCACATCTTAGTGAAATAATTATTTAATGTTGAAATAATTATTTCCCACTAAGCCATTCATTGTGAAATAATTATGGGGTCATTCCACATAGGAATGACACCATATTTCACATCAGATCACGAACAGGGTGCTCAGTTCCCCCTGGTGATCTTGCCCTGATCACTGCTTCAAAAAGAAGCTTGTGAAATAATATTTATTTTATTATTTAAGAAGGAGTTTTCTTCACTAAAATGAAGATTACTCCCCATCAATTTTAACCTACATAGATAACTTATTATAAGCTACAAAGGCGCTCACCTTCTCCTGTAAGTAAGGAGGACTGGCCTTTATTTATATACTATCTTCTTTAGTTAAAGTTCCTCAACCAAAACCCCCCCAATCAATTAAACACTTTTAATTGGATTGGAAGAACCGTGTATAAAATCTGGTTAGCCCTTCTAGGAGTAAAATCCCTTATTAGAAGTTTTGGCAGCAGGGTTAGAACCTGTTTTTTGATACTTAGTGTTTTATAACACTTAAGTAATTGTTCTTATTGGAAATTGCCTTGTTACACTTTTAAAAGTGTAATTTATTTTTTTAGGCCTTACTGTACACGCCACAATAAGTGGATTAGAGTACAGAAAGCTGACACACCCTATCTTTCCACAGTTTTTTTCACCCCTATTTTTTATCATTCTTTTCTTCTTTCTTGTTTGTTGACAAAATCACTAACTCATCGACTTTTCCTCTCATCTACCCTCTCATTAGTCTGCATCTCAGCTGTTTCCTCCTCCCCCTCATTGACTATTCCTCATCTCTTCCCTATCTCTTGTTGTCCTGCGGTATGCTTCCAGATCACTTTTCCTTTTCTCTTCTCTTAACTCATGACCTCTATCCTAATTGTCTTCTATTTTTTCCTAGTTCTGGTTCTTAGTTTTTTAGCAATCAAACCAAATTTTTTTAGATACACCAACTTCGAAAATTTTCAAGGTTTGCTTATGTAATCTTACATGTAGATGTGGTTGGCTGGCCTTGGTTTACTTGCCCAACCAGTTGTGGTGTAGAATTATTTATTTAACTACTCTATGAAGGAGTTGAGCAATTACAAAGTGTTCAGTGAACACTATGGTCAACATTTAATGAGGAAACAGAATTTGCAGTCAAAATGCTGATTAAGATTGAGTATAAAAAGATATAAGGCTATTGTTCATTATTTATTGGGAGAAAAAGGGAATAAGGCAGCTTTAGGTCAGTTGTGATGACTCTAAGGCTGACAGCTATACACAAAACAAATGGAGAAAAAACATTTTCTTGCCATGAAAAAATTTCAGAATTAAAATTAGAACATGAATTACTGCATGAGGTCAATAATAAAATTGAGTATCTCATTGGTTTATACTCTCAACCAATACAAGATATTAATGAAAAATATTTGCTTTAGAAAAAAATAATGAGGAAAGATTCAATACTCTTATAGAATATATAAAGAAGTCTAAAAATGACAATACAACAGGATGTAACACACCAGCAGCAATGGAAGCAACACCAGCAAATTATAATGATTCCAATCACTCAGATAACCATAAGAACTTTTTAATAAACATCAGTTTAAATCTGAATTGGAGCCTGGAAGATTGAGTTAATTCTTTTAAGTACCTTCCAAATTACATAGGGAAAATACTGCAACAACCAATATATCACCAGAATCTAGTAAAGTTATATTACAAGGTTTATCAAAAATGGAGACTTGGCCAACATTTTCTGGAGAAGGTGAGTATAATCACATTGATTTTATCCAGTGGATAGACACTATTCAGGAAGATTCAAGAATAGAAGATATAGTAATAACTTCTAGACTTAAAAACATGTTTACTGGAATAGACCATGAATGGTTTTCAAGCGTAAGAATGGTTGGGGATCAACCTTGGTCCTTTTGGAAAGATGCCATCACCAAAAAATATGGCACAGAAGCATTGTCAACTTTCTGTACTCTATTCCACTGATTGTGGCGTGTAAAGAGAGGAATAAAAGAAGATTTTACACTTTTAAAGTGTAAATAAAGGATTATAAGCTTGGTAAAATATTTACTATAGTGTAAAAACACTTAAGTAACAAATAAACAGGTTCTAAATGCCTGCTACCAGACTTCTGGTGGAAAGAAAGTTCCACAGAAGGGTTAACCAGAATATGACACGGTTCTTCCAACAGAATTAATTAATATTAATTCATTGGGGGGAGTTTGTTGAGGAATTTTAACTGATAAGATAATTATAAGGGCAAAAAGGCCAGTCCTCCTTACTTACAGGAGAAGGTGAGAGCCTTGGTAGCTTACAATGAGTTATCTAAGTATGGGTTAAAATTGATGGGGAGGTTGTCTTCAATTTAGTGAAGAAAACCTCCTGTTAAATAATAAAATATTAATTCTTTTCACATGCTTATTGAAAGCAGTGATCAGAGTAAGATCACCAGGGGGAAGTGATCACCCTGTTTGTGATCAGATGTGAAATATGGTGTCATTTCTAGTTGGAATGACCCCATAATTATTTCACACTAACTATACTTAGTAGGAAATATTTATTTCAGCAATAAATAATTATTTCACTAAGAAATACTTGTGAATAAAATATCTAGGGACCAGAGCTTGAAAAAGAGCTTGCCCTGAGTGATCATTGATTTAAAATCACATGTACTTATGTATATAATGCATACTACATAAGTTATTTATTTGAATACATATGTAATCTTATAGTATATATTACTATGGGTTATGCTGGGATTTTCCAGGATTTTCATGGAAAAAGCTATACAAATAAATGGTTCTTTATCCATTTATTGCGTGTTTGAAAATTGATTTGCCAAGGATTTTCTGTAATTAAATTTCCTTTTATTTTTGATAACAATAGATATAATTTAAATGATTTTATTACTATTTTCTACATGTGGTCATGAGTGTGGCTTGAACACAGAGCCTTATGTATCAGTGAGATATTCATAAGCTTGTTCTTAACTGTTAGATTATTATACCAATTGTTGAAACAGTTGAGTATAATTTCTTTTATAATCAGAAAGTCAAGTAAAAAATAAATAAATGAATAAATAAATAAAATAAATAATAATACAATTAATTATTATTAATTGTTTCAGCTTGCAGTTTCAAGTGTTACATTTTATATTTAATATCTTGGTGGCTGAAAAGCATGGAGAAGACAAATCCTGATGAGTTGCCAAAAAGATAAGTTTATCCCTGGATCTACACCAGCTGCTAATTGGGTAACTAGAAAATATAAAAGAATTATGGCTTGCAAACCTCAAACAAACCATGAGAGTTTGATGTTCAAATTTTTCACCCAAATGGATGGAGAAGTTAGCTTTGCAGCTCAAAATTCAATCAAAGACAATCAAACACTCACCTCTTTAATCAATTTCTTAGCAGATATAACTGAATACACCAGCATAGGACAAAGAAAAACGTATTTGGGGAGCAAACCATATTCCAGCAAAAATATCCCTGACAGAAAGTAATCAACTCAAAAACCAGCTTTAGATGTTAAATGCTATTCTTGTGATAAGATGGGCCATAATTCTAGAAACTGTCCAAAAAAATCTAAAAAAAGTGGCTACCATTGAAGATCAGAGTGATTCTGAAGCAGAATCTAAAAGTAATAAAGATCATCAAGATAACTCTGCAGCTATCATCTGCAAAATACCTAAATAACTTAACTACTTCATCACACCTGTAAGTGGAAGCAATAGAATTGTACAGATGAAATGTAGAGATAAAATTTGCAAAGTACTTTTTGACTCAGGAGCATTTAAATCAGTTGTCAGCCAACAATACTTGTCTCACTTCTGTGGAAATTCAAAAACATTTGTCAGATCAGAATGCAAAGACAAATTCCATAGTTGTTCAGATAAGCTACCTGGCTGCACTCCCACGCCAGGGGGACGCCCATAAAAAACAGGGTGTGCAGCCTGCACACCCTTTTTTGAATGGGGCGTGTGAGTGTGCAACCTGCACGCCCTTTTTATGTGTATAGGTAGGTGTGCATGCCCCTGACCATATACATATAAAGGCGCACACCCTTTCTATGTATATAGGTAGGGGCATGCACACCCCTACCTATGTACATAGGGGGTGCTGGAAGCATAGTCCCCATTTTTGGGGACTGTGCTGTCAGCAGCCGCACGGCTCAACCAGGGATCCCTCCGGCCGAGAAGGTCATACAACCTCCTTGACCAGGGGGATAACTCTGGCCAAGGAGGTTGTATAACATCCTCAACCAGAGGGGACTCCCTCCAGTCAAAGAGGTTGTATAACCTCTTCAACCAGAGGGATTCCCTCCGGTCAAGGAGGTCATACAACCTCCTTGGCCGGAGGGATCCCCCCTGTTGAGCAGGTTGTATAACCTCCTCAACAGGAGGGAATCCCTCCGGTCAAGGAGGTTGTATAACCTCCTCAACTACAGTAAGTCTTTTTCTATTAGGAGTTGTGGCCCTTTCTTAGCAACTGTTTCTCTGGGACTAAACACCCCTGCTTGCAGGCCCCAGTTTTAAAGGTTCAGTTCTCTGCTTTGAGCACAAGCACCTTTGGAGGGAACTAAACACCCCAGCTTGCTGGCCCCTCCATAAAATCTTTGATATTTTAAATATTAATATAAAAGATCAAAAACCCCTTTTTTCCCATATTTCTTGCCTTGCACCTTGTGTAGCTAGAAGGATATCAGTCCTTGGCATCACAGAGCGTGAAAGTCAAGGAGGTCATACAACCTCCTCAGCGGGAGGGACCCCCCCCCCTGTCACGCTCTGTGATACCAAGGACTTATATCCTTCTAGCTACACAAAGCACAAGGCATATAGCATGAAATAGGTATTTTTGGGGTTTTTAATCTTTTATATTGATATTAAAAGGTAAATATTTTATGGAGGGGCCAGCAAGCTGGGGTGTTTAGTTCCCTCCAAAGGTGTTCTTGCTGAAAGAAAGGGAACTGAAACTTTAATACTGGGGCCTGCAAGCAGGGGTGTTTAGTCCCAGTGGATATAGTGGCTAAGAAAGGGCCACAACTCCTAATAGAAAAAGACTTACTGTAGTATGCTTTGGGGGAAGGAGGTGGGGGACTTTCTTATGGTAAGTTGAGCAGCTGGAAGCAGTTGAAAAGGTGGGCTGGAAGGCTGGAAAGAGTTGGGGTTGAGGAAAAGAGGCTTTGAAGTCTTGAAGACTGATTTACTGGGAAGGACACTAGTATGCTGGACTGGTGGAATGCAGGTTGTAAATATGATAAAGCTCGGGAATCAAAATACAGGGGAAAGAAAGGGACTCTTACATGCCTTTCTGGAGCCCTGATGGCGAAACATCAAGTGTTATTTTGGCTATGGGAAGACTACAAGGAAGGAGTTATCTTTAGTAGAAATAAATGATGTAATTTATCAAATTATTACATGTACAGGCTGTCAATAATTAATACAGGCTGTCAGTCATCTTTACACATCATCTGAGGGTGCTTCGAGAGCTGTTGGATTGATGTACAACATGTATTGATCATTTGATCAACCAATAAACCAAATAAATAATCAAATTATAGTACAGAATCTTATTTGTATTTAATTTGGTTATTTCATATATACAGTTCTGTACCATGAGAGTTCTTGTCATACTTGCATGGTGGGCGCTTTTACAGCTCTCCATTCAATCATTTGACAAGCAAAAATCCTGGGAAAGTGTCAGCATTTGTTATTTTCCAGTGATTAAGGAGTTTGTCATTTATTTTAATTGTACAAGTTCCTTTATGCTTGTTTGAAGTATTCTAATGTTTTCTTTCTCCCCTGTTTCGCGTCTTTCATGTATTATGATATTATTTAACTTATACAGTATGTATTTGTAGAAGTTAATAATAATACAAAGACTATAAAACAGTGTGGTATTTATGTCAAATTTTATTGAATATTTTATTTATGTGTTTAAAGGATAATTGCATAGTTTATTTAAGTAATTATCCCGTATTTTAAGGACTTCTACTTACTAGGATACTCTCATATTACATATGTTTATACCTAGTGAGTATTTTTAGCGCTTAGTTGGAGTATTCTTTAAGTTAATTTTATTATTAGAAGGAGTAAGTTTTCTAGGATACTTTGGCTGAGGTACCCTAGGTTATTCTACTTGCACTTTCAGAATATGAAATGATATCTTCACTTATCTCAAAGGTTAATGAGTTGTTACTTATTTTATTATCAATTTATTTATTATATTTGTTTATTACATTATTACTATGTAATAATGTTTATATTCTAAAATGTTATCTTTTTCTTATGTTTTATTATATTTTATGGTACATTATTACTTGTGTAATAATGTTTCTTTCATATGTATTTTTTATTAATTAATTATTACTTATTTATTGTTCTAGTCAGGTTGTCTCTGAAGTAGTAGCAAGCTGAAATTTCCTCAAAATTTGGTAAGGTTTTTTGATGATACACTTGCTCTTGAAAATAATGTTAATCCATCATTCCATGATCCCAGAACAATGCCTATCAAAAAAAAAAAAACTCATAACCTGAAAAGGAAAAGTGATACCAAAGAAGTCATCAAGCAGGAAGAAACCCATCAAGAAGCAACACAACATGCCTCTGACAATGATATGACTGAGAAAACTACTGCTCACCTAAAGAAGGAAAACTTCCTCATAATCATTGACTGGCTCAAAATCCAAACGAATTATGATTTGTGCTGTGGAACTGGTAAGGCACAGGTGGTTGGAAGGCCAGCCAAAGGGAAGACTAACAGATTCAAGCTTATGGCAATCAATCTGAGAAATCAATCCCCTTCACAAATCAATCTAACCCCACAGGTAGATGAAAGATTGTTTAAGAGCTACAAGGACAAGTTCAAGAAAACACATACCCACTGGCTTTGGACTCACAGATGAAGACTGATTGGCAGGAATTATCACCATTGACAAGAAGCTTGACAAAATATGTCCATATTTCCATGCTATGCATCATCAGCTGGTGGGGAAGAAACTTTTTGTGACGCCCTTGTACAAAGTCAATGCTCAAAACGGTGATGAGAGCTCTGACTCTTCTGGTCCCAAGGACAAAAACTTGCACGGAAATGTTGACAAAAATGACTCAGATGATGAATCTGTGGATTGAAATAACTCTAGGGCTCCTGTTTTAAGATTGATTATTTGTTTCATCTTCTTTTTTGATAATTGCTAATATATTCAATATTGTTTATACATGACAAGTACATAGCCCCCAATTTTGGGGGGAGGGACTTTCAGAAAGACACGGATCAACGCCAAGATCTGTGATCAGTGTCATGCAACCTAACGGGCCAACGTCAACCCGTTAGGTTGCATGTATTGATATGGTACAAACCTTGCATGGTGTCAGCTGGAAAGTAAATCATAGTCACCCCTAGACTGGCCAACATATTATTTTACTACACCATCTGCGGTTTTCTTAAAGTTTCACCTTAATTTCACTCATTTCATTATTAACATACTTTACATATGCTTGTATTTAGTCAACCTCAGCAAGCCTCAAATAAATTTCTACCCTCTGAAATCTCTTGATCCCCAGAATTTCAGAGGGAAAGATAATGATAATGTCATATTATTTACTGATTCCTCTTGAGCTTGAAGATATATCAACAAATCACCACTCCATAGCTTGCTTGACCCATTTAAATCTAAATATCACTGTCTGGATCATCAAGCCTGAAATTCTCAAAACTTATCACTGGCTGGGTGTCAAATCTTTGAATCAAGTTCAATCATGTACGACTCAGAGCCATGGGTCAATTCCAGTAAAATTCCATTGAGTTAGTTTATAACCTCTCTGGAGTAAACCACCGCTGAAAAGAGATGATTTTTGGTCAAGGTTTTTAGATAGTAAGAAGGAAAAGGGATGGATGGAGTGCAACAGATCAGCACAGAGCAGAAATTATTGTGACAGAGTGGAATGGATTGGTATGTAGTGGAATGGAAAGGTTGATGCAATAAATTGAATGGTACTGGTTGGTTTGAGAAAAAAGAAAGTGTAAGGAATCTTATCTAGTCCCTTACTGGTCTTTGAATCAGAGGCACAAAGGGAGGAAAATCTAGCACCAGGTTTTGTATTTCAAATCAAGGGAGAAAATAGGAAGGAGAGATTAGATCATGCAACCAACCCAAATCACAGATGGGGATTTATTTGGTTGAAGGACATGAGGAAAAGGAGATAAGTCTTGAGGATGACTTCAAATTTGTTTTGAAGATACATTTGAGTCAAATGAGTTCAAGGATAACTTAATTGATGATGAAGATATGTCAAATCTAGGATGACTTAGCAATCAGCAAGGATGATGACTAGCTGAATGGTGGGTTGGAGGGTAGAAAAAAATCCCATTTGATTAATCAATTGGATTAATAGTAGCAGAAGTGGGAAGATAGTAGCTAAAATTAATTAGTCAGAAAAACAACAGGTGAAGGTGGTACAAAGTGGGAACGACCTACTTTGGTTTTGTTTTGGTTAAATATAGCGGGAGGATTTTGATGAGGATGTGTTCAGATGAGATTTTTGCCATCCATGCCAAGTTGACAGTATTAAGTGGTGTGTAGATTATCAATCTCCTTTTGGAAAAAGTACTAATAGGGCTGTGCTAGCCTAGTGGTCAAGCATTACCACTAGGTTAGCCCAACCTTTTGGGGCCAATATTCATGGTAGGCTGTTGGTTCAATTCTCATTCATGGGAAGCTATTCTAACCTATCTGTTAGTGGGCTGCTACATTTTATGCTAGAAAACAAATTGCATAGGTATTGGGTCTACTCAATTACATTCCAGGATCCAAATTAAATAAAGACATAGTGTAGCTTGTCTTTGGAGGAGCCACAATACTGAGGGCAGAGGATGTTGTTAGTATGAAAAATTTATGCTACTTTTTAGTGTAGCAAATATTGTCCAGAGATAAAGCTAAAACCTATCTGGGGAGGAAAATTCTCTCTAGATAGAAATATAATTATCTGTTATTCTGTGCCTGGTAACTGAGGACAATAATAAATCATCATGTATTGAGAGTTCTTTTCCACCTTATAAGCTAAAACCCTTTCCCTCAAAGAGGGTTTGTTTGTTGTTTTGTGGCCCCCATAGTTTTCTCTTGAGGCCTTGTTATCACTTCTGCCTCACCACACATTTGCCTGTTTTCATCACGGATATATCACCAGTCTTGAACCTCCTGGTGGGGTCGGGCCACCTTGGGTAGTGAGTCCGGTAGCACCCGAAATATTTACTGTCGTGTGGGACTTGGCCAGCAGACCCGTCACAGACCTGTTATTGCCTCCAACTTCCATCAACTAAACATTGATAGTCCCTCTAAGAAGTCAGCAGCCAGCCATAGCCAGATGTACTATTTAGCAGGAGAAGGTCTTGTTTGTTATCGGAAGTAACCAGAAAAATCACTCCACTAACTAAGAACGGCCATGCACCACCAACCACAAAATCAAGAAAAAGCTATCAATCTGTCAATCCTTACTGTGTCTGGACCTGGTGAGTTTCCCCGTGTTGAGTCAAATTAAGCCGCAGGTTCCACACTTGGTGGTGCCCTTCCGTCAATTCCTTCAAGTTTCAGCCTTGTGACCATACTCCCCCACAAACCTAAACTTCAGGTTTCCCTTTCGGTGCCAAACAAGTCATTATAAATCCTTGTCTGATCCCCAGTAGGCATAGTTTACTGTTAAGACTACAACGGTAGCTGATCCTTTTTGAACCCTTAACCTTTGTTCTTGATCAATGAAGTCGTCCTTGGCAGATGCTTTCGCAGTAGTTTGTCTTACATCAACCCAAGATTTTCACCTCTGGAAATGTAATACAAATGCCACCAACTGACCCTATTCATCATTACGGTAATCCTTGAAACCAACAAAATAGAATCACACATCCTATTTTATTATTCCATGCTAATGTATTCAGGCATAAGCCTGCTTTTAACACTCAAATTTTTTCAAAGTAAAAGTCCTGGTTCCCTTCAACACCCAGTAAAGTGCATTGAAGTTCACCAAGAGGTAAGCCTCCAACAAATCAGTACACACCAAAAGGCGGACCAACTGCCAGAGGCCAAAGTTTGACTACAAGCTTTTTAACGTCAACATTTTAAATATACGCTATTGGAGCTGGAATTACCGCGGCTGCTGGCACCAGACTTGCCCTCCAATTGATCCTTGTTAAGAGATTTAAATTGTACTCATTCCAATTGTAAGACCCAAAAGAGCCATACATTGTTATTTATTGTCACGACCTCCCTGTGTCAGGATTGGGTAATGTGCGTGTCAGCTTGCTACTAGTTCAGAGACAACCTGACTAGAACAATAAATAAAGTAATAATTAATTAATAAAAAATACATATGACAGAGACATTATTACATAAGTAATAATGTAACATAAATCATAATAAACATAAGAAAAAGATAACATTTTAAAATATAAACATTATTAAGTAGTAATAATGCTAGAAACAAATATAATAAATAAATTAATAATAAAATAAATGATAACTCATTAACCTTTGAGATAAGTGACAGTATTATCTCATATTCTGAAAGAGCAAGTAATATAACCTAGGGTACCTCAGCCAAAGTACCCTAGAAAACTTACTCCTTCTAATAATAAAATTAACTTAAAGAATACTCCTACTAAGCGCTAAAATACTTACTAGGTATAAACATATGTAATATGAGAGTATTCTAATAAGTAGAAGTCCTCAAAATAAGGTATAATCACTTAAATAAACTATGCAATTATCCTTTAAACACATAAATAAAATATTAAATAACATTTGACATAAATATCACGCTGTTTTATAGTCTTTGTATTATTATTAACTTATACAAATACATACAGTATAAGCCAAATAATATCATCACACATGAAAGACACGAAACAGGGGATAAAGGAAACCTAAGAATACTTCAAATAAGTCTAAAAGAACTTGTACAATTAAAATAAATGACAAGCTTATTTAATCACGGGAAAAGAATAAATGTTGACACTTTTCCCATGATGTTTGCTTGTCAAATAATTGAATGGAGAGCTGTAAAAGCGCCCTCCATGCAAGTATGACAAGAACTCTCATGGTACAGAACCTTACATATGAAATAACCGAATTAAACAGAAATAAGATCAACGGTGGGCCGCTACGCTATTTGACCGCTACGTGTTAGCGTAGCGGTTTTTTTTCTCCCCAGAAAATTTGTAGCGTTAGCTGAAATTTCACTCCGCTACACTAACAGTTAGCGTAGCGACAAATTTTTCTGTCCATTTTTTTGTAGTGTTAGCGGGGAAAATTCACCGCTACGCTAACAAGTAGCGTAACTTTTCTGGCGCTAACAGATTTTGAAGTTCTCAGTAACGTAGCGGCATCATCGCTACGCTACGCTAAATGTTAGCTGTTAGCTGATATTTTTTTCGCTACATAGCTTTTTGGATTACACGCTAACACTGATTTTTGACAGCTAACAAGACAACTGTTAGCTGTGTAATTCAAATTATATCTCTTGTGAGAATTGATCCCGTGCTCAAAAGGAAGAGGGAGGTTAGCCATGGCGTAGTGGTCAATCTTGACCACTACACCACGGCTACCCTGAGAGTTGGAGGGATTGGTGGGAGTACATCCCATCCATGCAGCTCAGGTTCCATTTTTTTTTTTTTTTTTTTCAAATCCTGGATGAGTTCTTATTTTATTATCAATTCCAGTCTCCTTCAAAAATTTGTCACCTGAATTTTTTTTTTCAATTTTTTTTTCTTCGGTGATAACTTCCTCAATCCTCAATATTTATTTATTTTTTGAGATTTTTTCGAGATTTTTTTTTTTTTGAGATAAGTTCTTGATTCTCAACCGGCACTCTCACTCAGCTCCTCCAATAGCTTCAACCTCCCAAATCCCTCCCACCAGGCTCAACCTAGCTCTCAGGATCACCAGTAAGTCCCCTCCCCTTCTCCTCCACCCACCATTACTTACCACCTTGCTACCCTACCCTGCCACTATCTGCCCAGCTACCCACAACCACTGCTACCCTGGGGCCACCTGCCTTCTAAGTCCCCTCCACCCTGCTACCCTGTCCACTACCCTCACCTCTGCTACCCTACAGCCACCAGATACCAGCTACTCTACCACGCTCGCTACCCTTTTTCGTTACCCTGGGGCACCCACACATGTAAGTCCCTTCTTTCTCTACCCCCCTCCCTCACGTTGATCGTTCAACGTTTGAACGATCAAACGTTGATTGTTCAACGTTTGAACGATCAAACATTGATCGTTCAACGTTTGAACGATCAAACGTTGATCGCTCAACGTTTGATCGTTCAAACGTTGAACGATCAACGTTTGATCGTTCAAACGTTGAACGATCAACGTTTGATCGTTCAAACGTTGAACGATCAACGTTGATCGTTCAATGTTTGAACGATCAAACGATTGATCAAACAGCAAGCTGACCGCTTGCTACCTGCCCAGCCTACCCTAGCCTACCCTAGCCTACCCTGCCCAGCCTACCCTGCCCTGCCCAGCCCAGCCTACCCTGCCCAGCCCAGCCTACCCTGCCCTGCCCAGCCCAGCCTACCCTACCCTGCCCAGCCCAGTCTACCCTGCCCTGCCCAGCCTAGCCTACCCTGCCCTGCCCAGCCCAGCCTACCCTGCCCTGCCCTGCCCAGCCTGCCCTGCCTGCCCTGCCCTGCCCAGCCTGCCCTGCCCAGCCCTGCCCTGCCCAGCCTACCCTGCCCAGCCCAGCCTACCCTACCACGTCTCATATCTGCCATGGGGAAAAGAGAACTGTATGTATTTCATTATATTAATTGTGATATCAATACTAATCAATGTTTTCTTTTCCCTTTTCCAATTCTTTTTGTTTTGATCCCTGAATGCCTTAACTACCCTTATTGGATTGGTTTTAATGTTAAATGATGGATCTCGGGACAATATTGTTCTGGGGACCTCATTGAATCATCAAAGTCATAACAATAAGAGTGCTAAGGCATCCAAGCATCAAAACAAGATGAAGCGTCAAAGGGAAAAGTGTTTGTTATGTAGAGAGGGTTTAGGAATCAAGGATGCATCCATATCATGGCACACCGTCAAATACACTCCTCACAATCTCTATCCAACCATCCCTATGAAGAATAACAAACCAACTCGCCACCCAACTCCATCAGAAATCAGCTTAGCATACAATGAAATCAACACCTATCACTTTATGAAGTCTGGGATGAATATTATCGTTGATCCTCTTGACAAGACTGAGGTGATTGCTATTGTAGAATTCACTCCTTATAAAGACCTCACCCCTTCTCAATTGGACGATCTCAACTATATTTCCACTTTCCTCCACCAGTCTCAACGTTTCCTGAACTCTGTCTCATCCTGTGCTCGAATTTGGAGTGGGCTCATGTGGGCCATTGGTTGGAGAAAGTCTTATGATGAGCATCAAATAGTTGGCCGGTATATCAAGGCATTTGATGAAACTGAGATGAAAGCATACGATGATCACTATATTAAATCTTCTCGAGTTGGAAATATTATTGGTAATCTCTTCAAAGATCTTGCTCATACTCCCTTTCAACAGAATCAAGATCTTATGAAGAAATATAATATCCCTTCCTTTCCCAATCTTTCTTATGGTGAACTTCCTGAAGACAGCACCTGCACTCCTCACATTACTTTTACTACAAATGGTTTCTTCAATCCCCCACACACCGATACTGAAGATATATCCCAATTTGCCTTTGTTTTATTTCTTCCCACTCGCACTTCTGATTATACCCTGGTAGACTCTTCTAACTATGATATCACATCTGGTCCATTTATTTTTCCTGATCACCGTATTGGTATTGATTTTGATCATCAGCATGGTATTGTTAAAATGATTTGGCAAGCTAATAAGTATACTCATTGTACTATGCCTCATTCCACAAGCCCTTCTTTCACTCGTCTTGGTTTATCTATTCAAATCAATTTTAGTCTTGCTAATACTTGTAGTAAATATTTGAAGGGTTTTTATCAAGATTCTGCTCATTACTTTGCTGATCATTTTTATTATATGTTTCGTAGTATGGCTAGAAGCACATTAACAGAGCATAAGAATGCAGATGGACTTAGTAGATGGGCTTTACCTAATACGCCAGACAATCCTGCATATGATCCAGAAGATGAAGATATATTTCCCATTTTGGGAATTCATGCTTGTGACTTGGATCAAGCTTATTTTGACCTAGTAGAACAGAGTTACCAAAAAGATGCTGAAATGGTCAAATTAATTGAAATCCTTAGTAATCAGAATAGTTCCCCTGAGTTGATTGCTAGTTTACCTAGTTCCCTTCATAAACCATATTCTGAAGGAAAATTTACACTTCTAGATGGTCTCATATACTACAGACATAGACATTCTAGTGTATTAGTGATTTGTGATAATTCACAAATAAAGAGTATGCTAGAGGAATGTCATGACGTGATAGGTTCAGGCCATTTTTCAGAAGAAAGGACTATAGAGAGAATTAAGAACACAGCTTGGTGGGTTGATTGGAAAAACCAAACCACAGAATATATAAAAAGCTGTATAATTTGCCAAAAATCTAACAAACAAACAGGAAAGAGATTTGGATTACTTCAAACTATTAAAGAACCTACTTCTAGATGGGAAATCATAAACATGGACTTTGTGGCAGGCCTGCCTCCAGGAGGATCTTATTCTTATAACTCTGTCTTAGTTGTAGTAGATAGATATTCTAAGAGAGCCAGGTTTATACCAAACCATAAAGATGATACAGCTATGGAAGTAGCTATGCTTTTCTGGAACAGAATAATGTCTGACGTAGGAATACCAAAAATTATTATCAGTGATAGAGATCCCAAGTTCACTTCTGAATTTTGGCGCAACTTACATGACATGTTGGGGACTAAATTAGCCTTTTCAACAGCATATCATCCTCAGACTGACGGATTGGCTGAAAGAATGATCCAAACTCTGGAAGATATGCTGAGAAGATTTTGCGCATTTGGACTAGAATTCAAAAATCATGATGGATATACTCATGATTGGGTCAGCCTATTACCTGCTTTAGAAATAGCTTATAATAGTAGCAAACATTCTTCTACCAAGGAAGTACCATACATCTTGGAAAGAGGATGGATACCTAGAGTACCAAAAGATCATGTTAATTCCAAATTACCACACGTACACCCAACAGCTGCTGATTTCAAAAATATGTTAGACATAACTCATGATCACGCTAATAAATGTGTACAAGAAGCAGTGGAGTATAACAAAACTAGGTGGGATAAAAGCCACAAAGAACCTTCTTTCAGTATAGGGGATAAAGTGTTATTATCTACCGTAAATTTTAACAACCTAGGAGGAAATAAGAAACTTAAACCTTCTTTTGTAGGCCCTTTCACTATTAAACAACTGCATGGTAAAAATGCTGTGGAAGTGATATTAAGTGAAGAACTGTCCAGAAAACACCCAGTTTTCCCAGTAAGTTTGGTGAAACCTTTTAATCAGAGAAACAGTGAAGAGCCAATAGTGGTACAAGAACCTATACCTTTGTTAGCAGAACCTGAGGCTAACAATAAACTTAAAGTATTGAAAATAATTAAAGAAAAGAAAGAAAGAATTAATGGCAAAGATACCAGACTTTACCTTGTTAGATATAAAAACACTTCTGCGGACAAAGATGAATGGTTACCTGAAAATAATATACCTGATGGTCCTATACACTTGAGGAACTTTAGAGTTTCAAGGAGAAAATGATCAGGAGGAACAAAAACTTTAATTCTTAGAAGAATCATCTTAAAGGTAGGGAATGTCAGCTTGCTACTAGTTCAGAGACAACCTGACTAGAACAATAAATAAAGTAATAATTAAGTAATAAAAAATACATATGAAAGAGACATTATTACATAAGTAATAATACAAAATAAATTATAATAAACATAAGAAAAAGATAACATTTTAAAATAGAAACATTATTAAGTAGTAATAATGCTAGAAACAAATATAATAAATAAATAAATAATAAAATAAATAATAACTCATCAACCTTTGAGATAAGTGAGAATATTATCTCATATTCTGAAAGAGCAAGTAAAATAACCTAGGGTATCTCAGCCAAAGTACCCTAGAAAACTTACTCCTTCTAATAATAAACTTAACTTAAAGAATACTCCTACTAAGCGCTAAAATACTTACTAGGTATAAACATATGTAATATGAGAGTATTCTAATAAGTAGAAGTCCTCAAAATACGGGATAATTACTTAAATAAACTGTGTAATTATCCTTTAAACACATAAATAAAATATTAAATAACATTTGACATAAATATCACGCTGTTTTATAGTCTTTGTATTATTATTAACTTATACAAATACATACAGTATAAGTTAAATAGTATCATAATACATGGAAGACACGAAACAGGGGATAAAGGAAACATCAGAATACTTCAAACAAGTCTAAAAGAACTTGTACAATTAAACTAAATGACAAGCTTATTTAATCACGGGAAAAATAAATGTTGACACTTTTCCCATGATGTTTGCTTGTCAAATAATTGAATGGAGAGCTGTAAAAGCGCCCTCCATGCAAGTATGACAAGAACTCTCATGGTACAGAACCTTACATATGAAATAACCAAATTAAACAGAAATATGATTCTGTATTATAATTTGATTATTTCTTTTTATTCTATTGATCAAGTGATCAATACATGTTGTACATCAAACTAAGAGCTCTTGAAGCGCCCTCAGATGATGTCTACAGATGACTGACAGACTGTATCAATTATGGACAGCATGTACATGTAATAATTTGATAAATTACATCATTTATTTCTACTAAGGATAACTCCTTCCTTGTAGTATTCCCATAGCCAAAATACCACTTGGTGTTTCGCCATCAGGGCTCCAGAAAGGCATTTAAGAGGCCCTTTCTTCCCCCTGTATTTGGATTCCCCAGCTTTATCATATTTACCATCAGCATTCCACCAGTCCAGCTTACTAGTGTCCTGCCCAGTAAATCAGTCCTCAAGACTTCAAAGCCTCTTTTCCTCAAACCCAACTCTGTCCAGTCATCTAGCCCACCTTTCCAACCGCTTCCAGCTGTCCAGTTTACCTTAAGAAAGCCCCCCCTCCTCCTCTTAAAAGCCTACAGTAAGTCTTGTTTCACTAGGAGTTGTGGCCCTTTCTTAGCACTATTTTTACTGGGCACTTAAACACCCCTGCTTGCAGGCCCCAGTGTAAAAGGTTACAAAGTTCCTGTGCATTGTCACGAACACCTTTGGAGGGCACCCAAAACACCCCTGCTTGCAGGCCCCTCCCAATTAAATTTATAATCTTTTAATATTAATAAAAAGATTAAAATCCTCTAAAATAATTTATTCCATATTATTTTGAGTCTTGCACCTTGTGTAGCTAGAAGGTTATCAGTCCTTGGCATCACAGAGCGTGACAGGATCTCTATCACTGATAATAATTTTTGGTATTCCTACATCAGACATTATTCTGTTCCAGAAAAGTATGGCTACGTCCATAGCTGTGTCATCTTTATGGTTTGGTATAAACCTGTTCCTCTTGGAATATCTATCCACTACAACTAAGACAGAGTTATAGGAATAAGATCCTCCTGGAGGTAGTCCTGTCACAAAATCCATGTTTATGATTTCCCATCTAGAAGTAGGTTCCTTAATAGTTTTAAGTAATCCAAATCTCTTTCCTGTTTGTTTGTTAGATTTTTGGCAAATTATACATCTTTTTATATAATCTGTGGTTTGATTTTTCCAATCAACCCACCAAGCTGTATTCTTAATTCTCTCTATAGTCCTTTCTTCTGAGAAATGGCCTGAACCTATCACGTCATGACATTCTTCTAGCATATTTTTAATTTGAGAATTATCACATATCACTAATACACTAGAATGTCTGTGTCTATAGTATATGAGATCATCTAGAAGTGTAAATTTTCCCTCAGAATATGGTTTATGAAGGGAACTAGGTAAACTAGCAATCAGTTCAGGGGAACTATTCTGATTACTGAGAATTTCAATTAATTTGACCATTTCAGAATCCTTTTGGTAACTCTGTAGTACTAGGTAAACATAAGCTTGATCCAAGTCACAAGCATGAATTCCCAAAATGGGAAATATATCCTCATCCTCTGGATCATATGCAGGATTATCTGGCGTATTAGGTAAAGCCCATCTACTAAGTCCATCTGCATTCTTGTGCTTAGCTCCTGCTTTGTGTACTATAGCCATGTGCCCTCTATATTGCTTAATAGCAATCTGCCATCTTAACATGTGTCTGTTAGGAGTTTTCATATTCATAAGAGTTTTGACTGCAGTACAATCAGTGACTACCACTACTTCGCAACCTTCCAAATAATAATGTAGTTTGTCTAGAGCCCAAACAAGAGCTAAACATTCCATCTGGCTGGCGCCATATTTCTTCTCTGTCATTTTTATTTGTCTAGAGATGAATAGAATTGGTTTCTCTATTGTTTTATCATCAATTTGGAACTCTTGATGTAAAGCAGCTCCTAAACCATCTAGACACGCATCAATGTATAAAATGAAAGGTAATGTATAATCTGGTTGAGCTAAAACAGGTGCTGTAGTTAGAGCTTCTTTGTCAGCTTGCTACTATGACAGAGCAACCTGTCACAAGATTTCTACAATACTTATTAAAAATTACATAGAAAATCAAATAATAGTTAGAATATTATTTGATATTTTGAATCTACACTAAAATTAACCTAGGGTACCTCACTCATAGGTACCCCTAATTCTCACTCCTTCACTATGTAAATCAGCAAAGAAGAATTAGCAAGTACCTTTAATAAAAAGGCACTTGCATTACTTTATGCTTATATATACATATACATATGCTTAAACCCCATTTCCAGTCACAGAAATGAGGTGTTGTGTAAATTAGGGGAGATAGTGTAAATACACCGTGTTTTACTCAAACCCCGCGTACCGCAGTCCGCATACCTTGAAGTTCAACCCGCGTGACTGAAAGCCCGCTCCAAAGTTGGAACATAAGCCCCCGCGCAAGCCCCAGACCCCTTACAGACTCTCAGCTTGGCGCGCGGACTCCAAAGTCACCCAAGGTACACCCAAAGCAACAAAAACACGCCCCAGTAACTTCATTACATATGTTACACATGTAATGAAGACTACTGGGGACTAAATAAATAATTATATTAGATTGTATTATTATTTATACATATAAATAAAAATATACTGACTGAACAAACAGTACAAACAATACTGTGGCTTATTATAAAATACAAATAAGCCACTAGTATTAAATCTATAACAACCAGTACTGATGTACTACAGACTGTAAGTCAACATAAATAAATAAATACACTAATAAAATCAATTGGTGACGGGTATTCAAAGCAGGGGCTGCTGAAGCGTCACCAAGAAAGCAAAAATGGCCAAAATGTGGTCCAAACATCCCACAAGTTGGCCAATAATACCTACAGGGTCCCCAGGGGGAACTCAAGACTATTTAAGGAGCTCTTCAACCGCCCAAAGAAGGCTCCTCATGCTTCCCAATACCCACTAACAACCTTACTCACTTCTTATTAGATATATACATCTTTATAACACAGTCTGGTAAGCTTCTTAGTAGTTATTCTTTAGCCCTGTCTTCCCCAACAACTTCACAGTGCCCATCAAGCTCCACCATCCATCCATCCAAGCGCTTCAAACTGTCCAGTTTCACCCAGAATATCCCCAAGATCCCTCTAGGTTTATTACTAGTAAGTAATAACCCTTTTCTTGAAGATATTCCCCCATTTCCATTCCTGGGATTAAACCACCCCTGTTCCAACAGGCCCCAGTGTTCCAGGTACCTAAATCCTCTGCATTTATTTGTAAGATACCTTAGAGGGATCTAAACCACCCCTGATTTATCAGGCCCCTCTGGTTTTTAATTATATTAAATTTATTTAATATAATTATTAACCTATTTTTCTCTCAATTTTTACGTCACAATTCCCCCATATCTTTTGGGAATTGTAACATTGTACCTTACCCAGAGTGAATATACTCTTTCCATAAATTCTTGCACCACCTGTAGCTAGAAGGACTTGTCCTTGGCATCAGGGAGGCTGACATTCTTTCAGGGATTCATAATCTTTCACTCTGGCATAAGTCATTTCAAAAATTGTGTCTTTGCTACATAGTTCATACAAGCTTTTAGACATATTGGCAAATTGTTGAATGTGTTGTCTATAATAACTGCAGAAGCCAAGGAAGGATTGCATCTCAGTAATATTCTGAGGAATTGCTTTCAGTATTACAGCAGCTACTTTATTTTGATCAATGGCCAATGATAATCCTGAAACTATATGTCCTAGTGCTTTCAATTCCATAAATCCAAAATTACACTTTTTAATAGACATCTTGAGGCCAGCTTTAATAGCTGTTTGAAGTACTAAATTAATTTTTTCTTTATGGGAATCCCAATTCTCAGAATATATGATTATATCATAAATGTATATCATCATCCAACATTGGCGGATAAATGACCCAAATATAGAATCCATCATTCTTTGAAAATGGGAGGGAGCATTTTTTATCCCAAAAGGCATCCTTAAGTACTCATACACTCCAAGATGGCAAATACACTCCAAGATGGCAAATAATCCTCATGAACTGTCTGCTTTCCACGTCAATGGGAATTTGATGGAAACCTTTGAGCACGTCCATACAAGTAATATACTTTGCTTTGGATAAATTATGTAAAGAATGATCTATCCTAGGTATGGGGTAATTATCAGCTTTAGTATAATTGTTTAATTCTCTAAAATCTCCTACCATTCTAGATTTCTCATTATGCCAAGCTATGATAACAGGTGTGGTGATCTCTACCTGTTCATTATGACCCACTTTTCTAATTACTTTTAATTCTAGCAATTCTTTAATGTGAGTTTCTAAAGCCATCCTAGATTTTGGACTAGAGGGATAAGGGGGTCTCCTTAAAATTGGCGGATAAGGCTCAGTACAAGTCAATTCAAGTTTAATATCATGACCTTTCACATTGCCTATTGGTTCTTCTGTAGTAAAGAAGGCTTCTTTGTTATTATAGCATATTTTCAGTATACCTAGTTGTTGTTCATTATCTATTTTGTCACTAATAGCAGCTTGTGAACGATATTCTTTATTGAAAGATTCCAGTTGTGCATTCACTATCTCCTCAGATTTACTATTAGGTGATGGTAATGTTATATTGATATTACAGATTTGGAATTTCTTTTTCCAGTCAGCTCCAATGGTGAAGTATCTGTCTTTACTTTGGAAAATATCAAACCCATACATACAGAAAGTATCATTTCCTAATATAAGATAATCACAAATGGCATCTTGTAGTACTACAAACTCAATGTTCAATCTAAGAGATCCCTTAGAATGAGGGAATACTATTTAAAGAAGGACTCTAAGCTGAAGGGGAAAAAAACATACATAAACATACCCTTTACTGTCTTCTTGGTTTTTCACCCAGATTTCTAAGTCACCACCAGAATCAAATTCTTAGTATTTCCTTAAAAAATCTTTGAAGTAACCTTCTAGCCAGTATCCTGTTGATCCAGCAACATTTAATCCCTTATAATTCCATCAACCAATTCCCTTAAACAAAGGAAGCAAATCTGTCCTCCCTTATTTGTTAAACAAACCCCTTTACCCATAAATAGCATTTATTGAAGACCTGTCTTCAGGTTGGAGGTTGTCTTCAGACAGCTTGCTCCTTTTATCTTAAAGGTTGAGCTCAAGAGTTACATAATACTCAACACCATTGGCTTCATCATAGCCTTTCACCTTGTGCCCTGTAGTCACTAAAAGGCTTTATGGCCTCTTCAAACAGAGGAAATCCCTCTGGTCAAAGAGGCTATACAGCCCTTTCAACCAGAGGGATTTCCTCCATTTCAAGAGGCTGTATGGCCTCTTCAACCAGAGGAAATCCCCCTGGTCAAAGGGGCTGCTGTGAAACCCACACCTATACAAGACGGGGAGCACCAGGGATCCCGGGAAAGCAGCTGAAACTATGAAATACCAATGAGAGACGGTGAGCTAATGGACCCAAATAATGTGGCTGAGATGAGCAAACTGTATGAGAGAGGCACCTATGAAATACCAATGAGAGACGGTGAGCCAATGTACCCAAATGATGGGGCTGAGATGAGCAAACTGGATGAGAGAGGCATCTAATGGTGGTGCCGAGTGAAGGACAACAGAAATGTGTGAGAAAAAGGAAAAAAATGCTGAGAGAAACTGAGATTATCTAAGTAAAAAGTCTAAACCTAATATGATGATAAACTAGCTAAAAACAGCAGTAATTCCACCTATCACACCCCCTGGTGTCCGGCCCTAGACTGGGACATGTCACTGTATCTCAACAGAAACATTGTTGTTGACATGAATTTCCTGGGTTTCTGCACCAGAACTCTGACTTTCTGGGTGCCAAAACGGAGAAGGCAATCAGGTAATCAGGAGGAAAATCAGGCTTTTTTTCCTGATTTTGAGCTCCTGGATTTGCTCCTGGATGCCTGATTTGGGGACTTTGAAACCCCCTAATATTCTTGACTTTTTGAGTTGATCCACTGTTGTTGGAAGGAATGAGAAAACAAGAAAAGATTTTTATATAAAAAGAAGCCATCTATTATATGGAGAAATGCCGATGATAGATACAAGAGGTCAGATGAAATTGATTAGATCAGGATAGGAAATAAGTTAGCTAGGTACATCAGTTTAGGATCTTCAGAAAACTGAAGGTGGGCTTTCCAAATAAATAAATAAAACACAAAATTAGTTGAAATAAAAACGATGATCTGAAAAAAACTCTCAAACATGGCTGTTTCATGGCTTTCCCGAAAACCTAATGAGAAAGAGAAATGCCTTGCAGGCAAATAGCAGCGGTAAAAATCCAAAACAGTTTAGCCTGCTTCTGAAAAAATGTTCGGAGGTATCGTCCCGCGCTGGGTGCATTTCTATTGACTGAGATATATGGTAAAGGTTCTATGGGTATATAATTATTAAGAACTTCATTGAGGGTTTTGACATTCCTTGAACTGCTAAAATGGTGGGGGAGGGGGGAAGGGTCGAGCGAGTCCCGAGAATAAGGTCTTTCGATAGACATTTCCATTTGTTTCACACTGTGCGTCTACCTTACACTTCATGCACTTCAATCGAATTGATTGAGGTGTTCCGATAGGCGGGGGTAGTAAGCGAGTTGATTGGCGAGGTACTAGGATTGGCTGAAATCAGGTTTTCACTTCGAGGAATCGATCCTGATGTGGCTTGCATCGGTATACTCTCTTCATAAATGTTTGCACGTCTTCCTACGGCTTCCTCAGTTGACGTTGGGTTACTAATCACGCAGTTTCCTGCCCGCGGAAGTTCTACTTCCTGACCAGTCGTCCACACTGTGATGGATTTGATGGGGCCGACATAGTGAGCCCGACCATAGAGAAACCAAGATATGGCCGCTAGCAAGGCCACTAATGGAATAGAAGCACTCGAAACGGCTCGAGAAACTCCAGTTGGTCATGAAAACATAAATTCAACCTCAGATTTCTTGCACATTTCCATACCTCCGAGCCCTTGATATTCCGAGGTTACCGGGAAAATTTAAACTTACGGAATTGTGGTCCAGCTTTCCTTGGCTCAGTGGGGAACCCACCCAAGACCATCTGTATCAGTAGAGTGATCAAGGCCAACCATGCAAGCGGGCGACTCCATTCCTGGAGAGTCCAAAAGTTACGGCCGTCACGGTAAAGAACATCTTTGTCACTGAAGACATAAAGAACGATAGGTATGAGATAACACATCTACATCCCCTCAGCCACAGACATATGTAAGTTTTTCTTAACGTTTCTACCCGTAAGGAAAAGCTGAACTTACCAAGGACAGATAAGAATCGGATCTTTCGATGAATGTTGTTACGTTTGTTTGAGAGAAACCTAGAAAACAAGAGGCCAAAATCGACAAAGCAACAAGAAGGATTGTTGCTCTACGGGGCATTTGACTCTTGCTGAGCTTGCGCCATAGAGTAGCGAATGGAAACGCATTGTCTCTTGCCAGGGCCCATACGAAACGAGTCGAGGCGAAGAGTTGAGAGATTTGTTGTATCCACGTGACAACTAACAGACAGCTGAATATACATGCTGAAGCTCGTCGTGAGCAATGGGCCAATACTAAACTTAGCATGGCCGGTTGATTAAAAATATTGGCCTCGGAAAAAGACTACATTGTCATTCAGCAGAACGAGCGAAAAAAAAGTTAAATTTTGGTTCCGCCCGTCTCATGAGTGGCATGGAATACTTACCATGTAAAAGCATATCTGAACAATCAACACGTTGATGTAGTTGATCACTGTAGCAAAAAACATCGCTCTAGGCACAACAAGTTCGGGTTGGCGGGTTTCTTCTGCCATATGAGCCGAATTTTCAGCGCCTGCGGCAGCCAGAAGACTTGCGCCCAACATGAAAGCCACACCGTTGCTTTGAAATTTACTCTGGTTTTCGAGCCTGGTAAAGATCAATATCGGACTCTGATGAAAGTTGGAGCTAGAAAGCAACAGGATACAGATCGTGACACTTATGCAGGCTGTCAAAGCCGCAAAGCTGACCCAAAGTCGTGGTGAACGTGAGACTGGCAAGAGCATAAATGCTCCAGTAGCGATTAAGTTTACACAGGATATCATGTATAAATGCCAGTTGGTAGCTTTCCAGTGAGGGAATACCATCCTAATCAGCCTTTGTACGATTAAAGCTGGAACAAAGACACCAATGAATTAGCTTCTCAAAACACTCAGATCAAATCAAGCAGGGGAATCATGAAGCTTACCAAGTTGCCAAGAATCCTCCACTGCGGCCAAAAAAGCAGAAAAAACATGTGAATTGACCAATGAGATGCGATTGAATGACACCCTGCCCACACCTTTGAATGATATGCTTACTTTGGAAAATGATGTGAGAGACAAACAGATACATCGCTACCGTCCACGAGAGAAAGTTGGCCCAGTTTTTTGTCTTAGCGTTTGAATGGGCCAACTTGAATGTCCTACCGAGGATCCATTTTCAGATAATTTTCAAGTCTTCAAATCACCCTTGCGATTATGTAAGTAACGGGGTTTTTTTTATCTTACCATGTAAACATTGCCCCTGCGGCAGGATAAGCCGAGGCAAGCTCAGCCAACACCTTAAGAAACATAACATCAGAGTTTAGACATCCATTTTTTTTACAATTACACAGACTGGATTGGCTTACCATGTATTGAATTAGCATTACTGTTGCTATCAAAATGGTCCCCCAAAACATTGTGACGGGGCCCCCAAGAATATAAATAGTTTGATACGCCCAAAAAGTACCTTGAGTTGCGCCTGAATAAGTGAAATAAAGAATAAAAAAAAGTAAAAAAAATCAGGTCAATGAGTCTGTCAGTGCCAATTTAAAAGCTTAAAACATATTGTAAAATTACCCAGGTTGATGTAGGAGAGGGAAAAAGAGGACCAGAACCCCCAATTTCTTGAGAGTTCTTGCCGGTAGCCCAGCCATGCGAGTCGCAAACTGGTCTCTTCAGTAGTGGGAGGCCGAGGTCTATAGCGAGGGATGAAAAAGTTGGGCATCAGGGCGGTTGAGTTGCCGTTCTGTTGCATCGACACGGCCGATCCTAAGCTCAAGATCGCGGCGGGTTGGTTGTGTTCAAGGAATCCATTTGGTAAATTTCGATGTATCATAATGAGACCGAAGCACCATTAATGCGAAAAAACCACGTGCACGAAGGTTCTCTTGACCACAAGGTTGAACGTCCACTTGCAATGCGTGTCTTGTGCTATCTTTCAAAGTGCTCTTGTTGTTTCCCCGATCGCGTGTCGAGAGAGTTGACTATCAGCTGTATTGGTGTTTTTTAGGGTCAAGACACAAATCAATAGAATATGGCGAAGAAAAGATATTTGTAAGTTGCGTCACATAGCTAGATCATCGCACTCGTCAGCGTTTTTCCTCTTCGAGGTGTATATAGGCTATAAACCCCACTTGATGCCATGTTGAGTAAACAGTTGTTGTTGATTCATCCTGTAAGAACATTTGTGCCATACTTCAGCCATGCGTTGTACCGCCGAAGGCTGTACAATTGAATTTTCTCTGCAGATCCTATGTATGACAGTTTATGTTTCCTGACTTGCTTGGCTGGCTTGAAGCCCCTGATTATTCGAGCAAAGTTGTAGCATTCATCGGTTGGATACATATTAATATCACTCCAGAAGGTGATTGCAGTGTATTGCGAGACTTGCGAGTGTGCATAGAATCGACAAGGTCTGGAGCTGTCTCGACAGTTTACAGGGGACGCCTTCTTGTTTCGAAAGACACCTCTTGCGAGCTCGCCTGTGCGACCTCCCAAGTTGAACTTTGTGATCTTGGTCTCGGTAGATAATAGGCGGCTTCCGACTCCGAATCCATTTACTTGGACAGTCCCGTTCGGACCAGTCTGCCTCCATAGGGGGGATGAGTGAAAAGCTCGACCTTTTGATGGGAAGAAAAGACAGATCCCGTTGGCTCGAGAGTCGACATTCCACTGAAGGAATTCCCATCGAAATCTCCCCGCCCCCAGAATCAAATTAGAGACTTGAATGCCAGATCTCCCTGCGGAAATCTAGCCTTATGAGGTCTGAATTGACATCTGCAAGGACTCTAGATTTAACGACACGTTATGCAGCAGATAGATTTGGTGTTAAATATGTATGTACATCTTAAGTAGGCAAGACCCAGATGTCTATGCTCCATGCATTACCGGTAACTAGAAAACCTGGGGCGGAAATCGCAAGGCCAACAACGGTACTGGGCTACACCCCCTCCCCAGTATACATAGAAAGGTGGAAAATTAAGTGGGAAACAATAGCACGGTTCACATAAAGAAATTTTAACCTTTTCCTAATTAAACATCAACAATGTTTTACTAAACATCAACACCCCATCAACAAGCCTGTTGAAGTTACTGAACCCCCCAAGTTGTACTTTTGTACAACTTGCTGACCCTACTTGACCTGACTACACTACTTGACCACACAACACGGACATGACACTTTCAGATAAAAATGCAACAACTGTCCAAAAGGCAACAAGTCCTCCGCAATTTGTTTTTTATTTACATGGTGGTGTTGGACAACAATCTTGATGCTGAACTTACTTGCCACAAGATTAGAGGTTCTTGACATATTTGGAACAAACTGGTTCTCAGCAACTTGGCCAAAATCTCTGATTTACTTGAGGCGGTGATCAACAACCACTACCTTAACCCTTCTCAAACTTTAGCAGTCCCCCAGGAATATGACCTTGCCCAAGTCTTTCAACTGGATGACTTAACTTTCCAACAAGTTCATCGGAATTCTAAGGATGGCTTCTTGTGTGTGCTGAATCAGATTCAATGCCACAAGATTTTCATCAGCACCGGACCTGGACCTTGGGGGTTGATAACTGCATGCCCACGCCAGGGGGACACCCTTTTTTGGGTGTCAGCACGCCCAGAGATGGGAATGTAAGCTGCACGCCCATCTACAGGCATGTGACACCTGCCCAAAGATGGGTGTGCGGTTGCACACCCCGTTAAAGCAGGGTGTGTGGTCTACCTACGTATGTATATACATGTGGGTGAAGTCATGTCCAAATTCCAGTGTGGACATGATGTCAACCTGGAGTCAACCAGAGGGATTCCCTCCGGTCAAAGAGGTTATACAGCCTCTTTGACCGGAGGGAATCCCTCCATTCAAGGAGGTTGTATAGCCTCCTTGACCGCAGGGATGCCCTCCAGTTGAAGAGGCTGTATAACCTCTTTGACCGGAGGGAATTCCTCCAGCCAAGGAGGTTATACAGCCTCCTCAACCGGAGGGATTTCCTCTGGTCAAGGAGGCTATACAACCTCCTCAACCGGAGGGATTCCCTCCGGTCAAAGAGGATGTTATAAAAATGATGATATTTTTATAAAACAAAAACCAGACTGAGGAAAAAAAACATTATGAGAAATGAAAAAAGATATAAGAGAATAAGAAATAGAGACAGAGACACACCACTAATGTAAATGGAAAGTAATTTTATAAAGATGAGGACTTTGTTTGGAGGAGACTAGTAGCAGGAAGTGAGCAGAGTTCTTAAGTGGAATGAAAAAAAGAAAGAAGAAAGACAGAATAGAAGTTCAGTGTACATCAGGAAAAGAGAAAGAGAGTTTAATATGAAAAACAAACATAGAGCAGTGAGCAGAGTGAGTTTGAGTTGATAAGATTGATATTTTTCTTAATGGATCAAAGAGCCCTAAGTGATACTTCATCAGTTTGCTGCAGACTAATTCAGATTTCACTGAGATTTCAACAAGGCTGTATAACCTCTTCAACCGGAGGGAATCCCTCCAGTTGAGGAGGTCATACAGCCTCCTTGACCAGAGGGATTCATCCCCCCGGCCAAGCCTATGTACATAGGTAGGGGTGTGCGTGCCCCTACCTATATACATAGAAAGGGTGTGCAATCTTGCACACCCTTTTTTGAATGGGGTCTGCAACCGCACACCCATCTTTGGGAAGGTGTTGCACGCCTGAAGATGGGTGTGCAGCTTGCACACCTGAAGATGGGTGTGCAGCTTGCACGCCCATCTCTGGGTGGGTGTTGCATGCCTGAAGATGGGTGTGCAGCTTGCACGCTCATCTCTGGGCGTGCTGACACCCAAAAAACGGGTGTGGGCATGGGTTTATCAATCCCCCTCAAGCTCATCTTCTAGTCCCACACCAACTTGCTTTGAACCTTGAGCAATTGGGCTCAAATGGGAATTTGGCTTCTGTAGGACAGTTTTCTTGCAACCTCGATGTTGGCCATGGGACCGTTATCAAAGTGACTTGCTGGGTAATCCAAGCAATTAGGGATGACTCACATCAAATGGCCAGACACATCTTGCCACACTGAGGAATCTCAAGTAATGAAAGAAGAGGGCTTCAAGGGATGTGATGGTTTAGTCAATGGTACAAAATTTCCTATCTTCTAGTGCCCAGGCTAAGACGGCAAGGTCTTTTTCAATTGGAAGAAAAGTTACTCTACCAATTTCCAGGTCATCTGTGACTGTGAAAATTAAATCACTGCTTTCATCACAGGATGGCCTGAGTCTTGTGCTGACAGCTTTTTATACAAAAAAATGCAGCTAAGGCTGCACCCCAAGAACCTTTTTGACCCGGGTATGTCTATCTTTCATACTTTCATACTTTCTATCATTCATTGATTTTCAACTGATTAGTGTGTTTTGCCTTGGCAGGTCAATATCTGATTGCTGATTCAGCCTACAAGCTGGGTAGCACCTTCATCCCAGCTAACAAGGCACTGGCTGCAATATATCAGCTGTCAATCAATGGATTCAACTTTTGGCTGGAAAAATCTTGGGTGCAAAACAAACACACCATTGGTATCTTGAAGGGGTGATTGACTTCTATCAAGGAGATGTGCTTGCATCTCTACCAGAAACACCATATGACACCATATACCAAATGGATATATGCATGCATGATTCTACATAATATTCTGGTAAACCTGGCGGACTTGTGGGAGGAGTACATTGAGGAGCAGGGGGATCTAAAAGCAGAAATTGAGTAACCTCATGGGCGGGACACTGAAAACATCCACGTTTGGGTGAGAAATATTTGCTTGGCCTTTCAAAGAGCCAAAGGCAGACACCCTTCTTAGTTTTTTTTTTTTGGCTTTTTGTTTGTCATGATAAGATGATTTGCAATAAATTAGAGTTAAAAACTTTGTTTGGAGCAGGGTTTTTCATTACATGATTAAATGTTTGCTTTCTTTGAGTTCAAAATACATACAGGAACCCCCAATCAATGGCATCCACCCAATAATTCAAGCCTTTCTTTCAAGACTGTATTGGTGCACTGGATGGCGTGCACATACCAGCTCATGTCCCGGTTTTGAAAAATCCTGTGGCTTATTATAACCGCAAAGGGTTCCACTCACAGAACGTCCTTGGTGTTTGCAATTTCAGCCTATGTTTTACGCATCTCTGTGTTGGCTGGGAGGGATCTGCACATGATGCTCAAGTGTTGGCTTCTGCAAAGGCCAATGATTTCAAAATCCCACCAAACCGCTTTTACTTGGCCAATGCGGGTTATGGCTTAGAACAAGGCTTACTAGTGCCTTATTGCAGCATTTGATATCATCTCCATGAACAGCTCTTAGCATCAAACAGGTGAGCAAAAAAATAGGATACTTGTTCATGGTCATTTGCTCATTTGATTAAGGAGAACCAGGCCCAAGAATCACAAAGAGTTGGTTAAACTTTTTCATGTCATGTTGTGAAATACAGTTGAGAGGACATTTGGAATTTTTAAGCGCTGATTTCCTATCCTTACAAGACCGCTTGAATATTCAATTCTGACCCAATCTCAAATGTTGGTTTGCTTGGCTGTAATTCACAACATCATCATGCTTGAGGGTCTATTACATGCGGAGGATTTTTCCAATCAACCAAATCAGTCACCTACCAACCAACCAATCAGCATGGATGGGAATTAAAACAATGAAATTAATGATTTGGACGGTGTAGTAGATTGATTGGAGCACTTGGCTTGGAGAGATAATATTGCAGAGAGTATGTGGAGAGAGTATTTTTCATACAAAAATTTGCAAGGGAGGCAATTCTGTCACTTCCCCATGGAACCAGCGGTTAAGCTGAAAGGTCACAGAAAATCTTGAGGCCAGAGCAGACCAGAGCAACAAAGAGGAGGTCATGGTTGAAAATATGTTGTAATGAAAATGTAGTAATAAATAGTCAATTTCTACTTTAGATTCTTTCCAATAAATATAAAAGAACCGGATTTGTTTTCTAAGCCATCCCAGTCTGAGGTCCTTTTGGTGGATTGACATGTAAAAAGATGCCGAGTGCTCAGAGTAGAAAACATTGATGATTGATAGCTGTTTAAGATCATCAAACTCATCTGCAACAGTGTTTTGAAAGAACTACATTGCCCTTGCACCTTGTGTCTGCCTTGCACTGGGTTAATTCAAGCTAATTAATTCACTCAAGGCCCCTGCTATTTGGACTCTGGTTGAAACACGGCCTGCGCTACAATGGATGTGTGGAGAGGATTCATCTGGTTTGGGAGCCTTTCCAGCCATACTAGATTGGTTCTGAGTGGTTTCAATGTTAATTGATGGACTTCCTGGAGCTGGAAGGGATTGTTGTTGGGCAGAGAGGGACAAAAAGCTGTTGACACCTGTTGCCACAAATTTCTTAAAGATCTCAACAAGGTAAAACCAATCAGGGAAGGGTTTCCCCTTGAATTTTCTGGCTTGCGGGTGAGACTAAGGACTTGTATCAATTAAGAGTTTTTTGGTTACCACAAGAAGGCAAGTAAAACTAACCATGAGATAACTTCTCCACACTTGATCTGGTTCTGTGACCTCCAAAGTTGCATTGCTCCAGCCAAATATGCTCTGATTCTTGAGCTCAAAGAACACATCATAGTCCTTCTTAAACCCCTGAATATGTAAATGTGCAAACAATGTATCAGCTGTGTGCAAATAGCTGTAAATTAATGTAACGGGTGCCATTAAACATATACCTGATTGTACTTTGACTTGACTTTCTTTTCATCCAGGTCAAAATTAGGGAATTTTACCTGTAGAGCCGCTGCAATTGCTCTGCGAGTCTCGGTCTTGAAGCCATTATTGGATTGTTTTCCTTGTCAAACCACCTGGATGTAAAGTTCAAGAGCTGCTTGCTCCATCTCAGGGGTCCAGAAAATCTTGACCCCTTTGCAACTGCTAGAAGTAGTTTCAGCATTGGTGCGTGTTGGTGACTGCAAGCACTCCAATTGGTTTTCATTCATGTCCACATCAGATTGGCTTGATTTTTGAGTCTTGGACCCGGAGGTGACCTGAGTGCTATCAAACTGTGATTGGGGTGTTGGACTGAGTGAGTCTTGGGTTGGACTCCATGGACTGAATGGTGGCATGAACTGGAGTCAATGGGTGGTTGATGTAGATTTTGGCAGGGTGAGGTTGAGTTGTGATGTATGAGGTTGAGTTGTGTTTTGTATGCTGATATGACTCGAAATATACCCTCAGGGGTACTATATGGGATTTGGCAGGGATGATGAGGAGTGATGAGGAAAGTCGTGATCACCCTCATAACTTCCCAAATATGCCAAACATGTGAGTGATACAATGTGGGCCTTGGTGAGGCCTGGTTATACAAAAGCGGTGGTTATCACATCACATTACTGCAGCCAAACAGGGCCTAAGAGCATCCACAGTCGTTTCAATAAATATTTGACAACTGTGGACTGCTTATGGAGCTCAACAGTTATTTTGTCAAGAGTGTTCCCACTTGTGGCTCAATAACCTGGCTCAATTGCTGGGTCATTGAGCTGTTCCACACTTGTGCCCTCTGCAACTCGAGTCAATAACTCAGGGGGGAGGGATTTTGGGAGAGGTTGAAGTCGGGGATGTTGGCCGGGGGGAGGGTTCACCAAAAGGTGACCTGTGAAAGCCAGGACGACTTACCTTATTGACCTTGATAGAGGTCCACAAATTTATGAACCTCTATCAAGAATTCTAGCAAATTGATAGTTGTCGAGCACTATTGAGCGCACGAGTGGGAGTCGTCTCGATAAAGTTAGCTTATCGAGACGACTGTGGATGCTCTAAGTGCGCGTGACAGTGATGTGATAGCCTTCATTGGCGGAGTCGCGTTTTTAAACCAACTCGAAATATCGTCAATTTGGGATTTACGATCCTTGCTAGGTCCTTCGCGCGTGGTTTCATGACACACAGTGAACACTTTTCATCTCTGCAATGAGTCAACCAGGATCCTCAATTTGGCGGCAAGATGAGATGATCGATGATGAGGAAACGTACCATCAGGTTAGAAACCAAAAAGTCTAGCATCACATTTCCTCGAGATTTTCCAATACCCAATATATTCGATTGACTCACTTCGCAACAGTTTCAAGTTAATTATCCCGGACTATGAGGAGTCATCGAAGCTCATGTTGGTCAACTTTTGATGTAGGACTCATCACGCAAGTATGGAGTCATAATCGCGATCGAGGCGACGGACTCGATGTTATCCTGGGTACCCAAAAGCGAAGAGGACGCAGAAATAACCGAAACAATCGAATCAAGCTGCTGCTTGCTGGAGACGATCAAAGCTGCCTACCAACTGATGAAGCAAAAGATCATCTCGAATCCGAAAGATAGCATTGGCCTGATGATTTTCAATACGGTTGGTTTGGTCATGCTTCAAACTATCGTGTCCTTTGAGATCAACCCATGGTGACCAGCTGTTTTTGATGATACTCCTAGGAAATCGGTTCTGTCACTGGCTCTGACCCTTGGAAAACGTGTAACTTTTTGGTGGATCTGCAGCCCGTTGACGCCCCATCCATCAAGAAAATTAAAACGCTGATTGAAAGTAAGCCGGTAAACATACTCCATCTACTTTGCGGTTATGTTCATTCACTTTTGCTATGTAGAATGTGAGCGTGATCCTGAGGAAGTCAAGAGACTTTTTCCTCCACGGCCGAGGCAGCCAAGTGCAGTTCACGAAGCCCTGAAAGCATGTCTAAATCGAATTGCGAACCGGTAGAGTTCCACCGGCTCTTTATTTCCCCATAATCGTGGCACATTACATTCATCACCCTTCCTTGTTATGTTCAAACAGTTGCACACAACAAACCGAGAAACGGATCATCTGGATCACCGATAACACTTGCCCCTTGCCATCTTCAACCATGAAGCTCGATATCATGTTTAGGGTAAGCACGAGGGCAAAAAAAACACCTTTTGAACCCATCCACTTCATGTGACAATCTCCGCATATTTATCCATGCGTCTGCACGTTCTGTAGGATCTCAGGGAAATTGGGGTCAACTTCAGCTTTTTTTTCAATCGTGCTTTGCCACCACTCCAGCCCGGTGATTTCTATACGGCAAGTTTGCCTATTTCTCATCGTATTCCTTACTAATCATACATGTTATCGCCGCATCTGGCTTCCCCATGTATGCTGATGGAATCTTCTAATCGATTAAGTAGTCACTTGTAGAATCCTACACATGCTCAAAGGACGATACACCTACCTCATTAAACCCAGCGGAGTCACTCTCGTCTTTGGACTTGGACTTGAATTCGTGGGGCGAAAAAATTTTCAAGGAAGCTTCTATGCGGAAAATGCACAAAAGAAATGCTTTTAAAATACCTTTCAAAATTGGAGAAGAATTTGAAATTGGTATTGGAGGCTTTGTATTAATAGTAGAACAAAAGAGGAAACAGCCCATTCTCGTGGACCCACATACGAGCTCCAATCAACAAGTCAAAGTTATCACCGAATATATAGATGCAGTTAAGATTTTTTGCAAGTTATATTTGCCTTACTGATATTTCATTGTGCTGATCAATCCCTTTCTTGGTCATGTTGCGGCTCCAAAACTTGAATGATCTCAGGATTCGACAGCATTGGTTGATAAGAAAGATATTGTCAACTATTTTCCAGTTGGAGATACCAAAGACGTTAAAAATTTTCGCAGAGTAATTTTCACTAACGAAGAGATCGAAAAGATGCGCACTCTGGGTCTAGAGAAAGGCGAGTTTGTTGGATCATCCAAGGTCAAATTTTAAACTCCACGTGTTGATTACTAACTCATTTGTGCAAATACTACATACATACATAAACCGAAAACTCTGTAGGCTTGGTACTCCTAGGCTTCCGACCACGAGATGAGCTTTGGTGGGCATATCATGTTAAACATGCGTATTACATCTATCCAAACGAAGATGTGAGTTGATCACCTCCACAAGATAATCCGACAAGGCTATTCATTTTTGTGTTTTTTACCAAGACATTTGTGGGCTCTACCAGAGTCTTTTCAGCTCTGCTTCACTCTATGGCGAAGAAGGACAAAATTGGCTATGGTTTGTTACGGACTCGTAAGAACGACACACCGACACTTGTGGCCATTTTCCCGCAAGTTGAGCATCTAGCCAAGTGATTCCGAGGCCCATGTCACAGTTATTAATTGCGCCACACTTTAGTTAGAGATCTTCGATGATGACTCGGGAACCCAAGTGCAACCCCCTGGGATGCATTTATGTGTATTGCCCTGGGCCGACGATCTTAATTCACCCCCAACAGTAGCTCAGGAGGATTGTTTGAAACGTTTGTGGTTCTCACTTGTTCCCATTGAAACATACATTTTACTTACATACGCCTTGCTTCCAAATTTCAAGCAGCGGATGAGAACAGCAACCATATCACTGAGCTTGCCGATAAGATTGTGCGAAAGGTGAGCCGCGTTGACGAGCCGCAATCAACAACAGCGCTGACAATGTTTTTATGTGAAAAGTTAAGAGTAGAATACACACCTGAAAGAATTTTCAACCCTGCCCTTCAATATCATTACGACTTTTTGGCAGCCAAATACCTGAACGAAAAATTCGAACCTGTTGAGGACCAGACATTACCATGGTATTCGTCTATCAAAGAGGTTAGACATCACTCTCATTCTCGAGGTGCTCAATTTCATTCGAGTAAAGCACACTGTCTTAGACTGACTGATGTTGGTTTCTGAAATCATCAGCGCTGTGGGTCTTTGATTAAAGAATTAAGGGAAGAGGTTGACATCGATCCGCGGGCAGCAGAGAGCGTAATCCCCGACTCCTCCGTAACTAAAAAACGGCGCCGGATCGAAGATGGAGAGGGTGTTGACGTTGAGGTTGTTGAGTCTGCATTTGCTTCTCGGAGAGAAAAATCGGTAAGCGCGGATTATCTTTTTAAACCGGCCCCATGATATCATCTTGCCTGTTCCCAAGAACAGAAACTCACATGTATTGAATTGTCATTGAAAAACAGCTGACCGTCATACAGCTGAAGGAATATTTGGTATTTAAAAAAGAATTGCCGATCAGCGGAAAGGCACCATTAAAAGCTGAGCTAATCGATATGACTCGAGCCTTCCTCATCAAGGAGAAGACCAAATCTGCATCTGGCTCTTCAAGTATTGCGAATTCTAAAAAAAAGTAAAGCATACCCCACAAGAACTTGACTTGAACTGTTTTATCACGAGGTTCCATTTTTTTTTGCTTCGTTTTATGTATTGCTTTATCTGTTGTGAAAATGCGGATGCAACCACTGAGAGAATCTACAGTCGTCTCTGTAAAGTGGCTTGGTAAGCCAACTTTACAAAGATGGACCCCCCGCGTGCCATGTAATTTTGTGGGAAGAAGGGCTGTTTGTATAGACCTTTTGGGCCCGTGGGGCAAATCAGAAGCTCTCTTTTGCCCAGTCAAAGCTCTTACTAAGCCCTGGTTACCTGAACAACTGTTTTGGTTACTGTAGTACTTGGCTACATGTGTCAGAAGGACCAAAGTGGTTTATTAACATCAGTAAGGTGAGTGGTTTGGTTTCTTCCTTCCTTTTTTAAACATCAAGACCCTCTACAACCAAAACCAATTGGGCTGACTTGGCCTTAGTAGGAAAAAGTATGGCCACAGCATTGGTCATGGCGTTTATTACAGGTGCTATGTTCATGTAACTATGGAACTGATGATTTAGACCTTATTTATGCATCATACCCAAAGAATTTTAACCTTAATTATATATCCTGCTGGCATACATTAAGGTTATGTAGATCTTAGGTGGTATAAAAAGCCTGAGGACCTGCAAAGGTAATTGAAGGAGTAATAATTAGGAGGTTTGTTTGGTGAGCTATATACCCTAGGTTTGTTTCACATTTAGATTCAGAATATGAAATGATATCCCAAGTTTTCCTTAAGATTCAGAAATTATAGGTAGATTCTGAGTGACATGTTCAATTTTATTCTTGTTTGAAATTGTTCTGTAATTTCTTTTGAAACAAAGAATACAAAGTGTAACATGTCATAATTCATTTTTTATTTTCTATATTCAGGATGTCTCTGAGTTAGTAGCAGGCTGAAAAAATCCATTTCCAAGACTCCTTCCTTCAACTCCAAATGTGTCAAGCCTTCAAGCCCACCTCTCCAACCACTTTCAACTGCTAACTTTACCCCTAGAAATTCCCCACCCCAACACAAAAAGCCTACATTCATTATTCTTCCATTGGGAGTTGTGGCCCTTTCTGTCCACTATTATTCATGCTAACTAACCCCCCCCCCCCCCTGCCTTGGAAATTCGAAGGCTTAATGGGTGTCAGCCACCAAGATATTACATGTAGTATGTAACATGTAATACTTGAAACTGCAAGCTTGAATAATTATAATTATTCTTTATTTTCATTAGTATCTTTTATTACATTGACAGTCTTAACAAGAGGTAAATTAGACTTACATGTTTTATCAAATTGTACAATAGTCTAACGATTAAAGACTGGCTTAGTAATAACTGTTACAAACGCAAGGACCTGAGTTCAAGCCACACTCATGACCACATTCAATAAAATCATTTATTTAAATTATATCTATTTTTTTACCAAAATTGAGTTATAATTTAATTAATGAAAATCTTTGGAAAATTAATTTTCAAACATGCAATAAATGGATAAAGAACCATTTATTGGCATAGTTTTCTTCTTGAAAATCCTGGAAGATCCAAGATTAACCCATAGTAATTTATAGTATAAAATTACACATAAATAAAGGTAAATCTTTATGTAAAGTATAATAATTATGCAATAATGACTTATAAATTAATCCCCACATGTTTAACTCCACAGAGCAAGCGCTTTTCCAGGCATTAACCCCAAAGGAAGTTACATGTACATCATGTGATTAAAATTTATTTAGTTTAATTAAGAAAAATAGACATTAAATTAATTTAATTAATGTGAAATACATATGGCATCATTTTAATTAAAAATGACACCATATTTCACTTCTTACCACAAACAGGCTGATCAGATTCACCTGTCAACAATGCCCCAATCCCCGCTGTCAAATCAATTGCAGAGGGATTAAATACATAATATTTATTATTTAAGGAGGAGGTTTCTTCACCAAATTGAAGACATCCTCCCCCCATCAATTTTAACATACAACAGATAACTTATTATAAGCTACAAAGGCGCTCATCTTCTCCTATAAGTAAGGAGGACTGGCCTTTATTTATATACTATCTCATATAGTTAAAATTCTTCAAACGAATCCCCCCCAATCAATTAAAAACCTTTAATTGGATTGGAAGAACCGTGTATCAATCTGGTTAGCCCTTCTGAGGATTTATTCCCTTAATAGAAGTTTTGGCAGCAGGGTAATAACCTGTTCTTTTGATACTTAGTGTTTTTATAACACTTAAGTTATTATTCTTATTGGAAAATTGCTTTATTACACTTTTAAGTGTAAAATTATTCTTAATTAGTCCTTACTGTACACGCCACAACAAGTGGAGTAGAGTACAGAAAGCTGACACACCTCTTTTCTCTTCTCTTGCTTCTGTTGTCCAAAAGGACTCAGAAGGGCTGCTTGGCCAGCCCCTTTGGCCTCAGCTGATCAGATTGATTAACACTTTTGGGGGGTGTTGCTTCAGCTAGTGTGTGTGCAACGTGTCAGAGGATACATAACATTGGATGGTGCACAAAACGTGGCCTAGCAGCCTATGGTTCAACAATATGTTCATCATCAGGAAGTGATTCCCCTCCCAAGGTGTCAAACAAACCCAAATGTTTCCCACAGAGTTTTGGTTGTTTTCTTCTTCTAATTTGATTAATTAGTCATGTTGATATGTTGTATTTTATTAAGAGAGAGTTGGTTTCTTAGAGAGTTGGTTTCTTATATCTTTGATTTATAAGATAGCCCCAAGTTCCGCTTGGGATCAAGTGTGTCTAGTGGGTGTGCTGATTGGTTGAGTTGTAGGATGTGAGTTTATTTTTATTAGACTGATGTAGTAATGGCTGATGGTTTTTTAGTGTTTGTTTGAGATGGATGATCAGTTTTAATGAATGTTGTGGTTTGTTTATGTTGGGAATGGGAAGTTTGTTTGTTTAAGAATCTCCTTTATTGAATTCTAAAAGAATATTTTAGTTTGGCTTGTTGATAAGAGTTTTCTTAAATCCACACTTTTCTTCTTCTCAACCTCAACCATCATCCACATGACCAACCAAACTACTAATGAAGACGATGATGATACCAACCAGTCTAGTACATCTACAGCTATCGAGCAATACTTAATCCTCAGAACGGTGGCCATATCACTTATCGACCAGGCTATCCATCTCCTCCAGAACGTTATCGTCTCTGATGCCCTCCTCACTACCGTCTCTGAACTGGTCCCAGGAAGTACGCTAGGAAAACATCTCAGGTCTCTCCTTCTCTACTATTGATCCCTCTCCTCTCACCAACAACACCCTTGAGCTCAACTTGATCTTCTACTTCTCTTCCACACGCAAAAAAAAAAAAAAAAAAAAGACATCTTCATGACCATTTTAGGATCTTGTTCGAATCCGCTCAAGCTCACCCTGTGCCTCAAATCCTTAATTATGACTCCAGAGAACGAAACGTGCCCATGGAGAGTGAGTCTCCTCCACATATAGACATCCAGACACAGATCACAGAAAGACGCTGCTCATCGCTCCATGTTCTTTCTCTCTCTTTAGGTTCACACCAGACGATGGTAGACGAATTCGAGAGGCTGAAAGAACATTATCTGCTCAGACCAGACTCGCCCTTCAACCGACACCTCACCAAGGCCCAACTCGACCGCTATTCGTCCTCTGGTCCAGATCTCAAGCCTGCCAGTGATCCACACCCTTACGAGCTGTCGTCACACACACCCGCCTTCGAGCATGGTCGTGAGCTCCATTTGGTGGCCATTACTCCCTGCAAAGTCGACCTCAAAACCACTTTTAATCGCGAAGTTTAGTGACACTCATCCATTATGTCTTTCTACAACAAGAGACAAAAAAAAAACACATTGGACTGACTGGGTGGGATTGAATCTTTTAAGTTATGGTTTGCATGTTTACACGCCACTCATCATTATGCGTTGATAAGAGTGATCGTCACCGGCGAGTTAAAGCTCTCCTTACCGAAAGAGTTTGGCGTGGCTCCGAGCACTCTCGAGCGTTCGAAGATGTGAGGATCCAATCCTCCCAGGACATTCAACTGGATGGAGACTAAAAAGCAGTCCGCAACCCCCGGCTTTCCGTCATGGTCCAATTCTTTTTTTCTTCTTCTTCTTCTTTGCTGCTTGCAAGGTATTTACATGTTCCGCTCTCCCTTGCGCCCGCTTCTTTCTTGAAGTAAATATTTATGTATCCTCGTGCATATCTTAATTGCATGTAAATATGTACAACACACACACACACACCAGATCTTCTTCCTTGTTCTTCTTCTTTCGAAGAGCCGAATATGTATCTCGTTAATTGGTTCTTGATCGATCATACATAAGACAAAATCGGTCCACTTCCCTTGGTTGTACTCACTCACACATCATCGTCACTGTTTGTACCTTAGAACAAGTTGATTCGAGTTCGTAGCTGAGAAAAAAAAAGAAAGAAAACTGATACGAATTGGACTGTTGAAGTTAGATGTTCCTATCAACACTGGTTGATTGGATCTCAGACAGAAGCCATGAGAGAAGAGAGTTAGCTATCTGGTGCGTGTATCATCATTAAGACTGTCGTCTCCTTGTTATTGCTAAAAGTATTGAAAACTTACCATTAAACATTCTCCAAGCATTTAGTCCATATCAACTGTGCTGCTCATGAAGCATGTAACTATTTTGACTGATTTTAGTTTCTGCAGATAAGTTCCATTGAAAGATTGGGACCATTAAAAACTTGGGGGAATATTAAATATTTTGATTTTTTGGTAAGTTTGGATAAATAATTTTAAACCCAGGGAGCGTCGGAGCAGTGCTGTTCGCTGTGATAAGTCCATACTCGATCATCGGCTGTGTTACCCTCTCCATCGGAACCTTCTCGCCAATCATCATCATCATCATCATCATCACCTTCTCCCTTCCCTTCCTTTCCCCCCCCCCAATCACTCATCCCCTCATCTTCTTCTTCTTGACCAACCAAAAAAATAATAATATCACAGATGAATTCCCCCAGCTCAGATTCAGCTACTACTACTACTACAACAATAATTCAACAATCATCAGATCATCAAGCTTCCTCCCTACCTCCTCCCATCTGGTGGTCCAATCTTATCTTCGTCAGTCTCTCCTTTCCATCACTTTCTTTTTCTTTTGACTACTAAAGTTTAAAATCAAGCTTCAGGAACTAACCTATCAAAATAATCTCACCCACCAAAAGTTTGTTTCGGTTCATCTGGTCGGAATCTATGGAGCGATCTACGTCTCACCGATCGACAAGATCAGCAGAGAGACGATGATTCTAACGATCTTATCTTGGCAATTGGCCACCTTTGGTATCACCATCGGATACCACAGATTATGGTCCCATAAATCCTTCAAAGCTTCTACCTCTCTCCGTTGGATCTTGAGCTTCTTGGGTTGTCTCGGTTTTCAAGGGTCCATTAAGTGGTGGGTTTTGAGACATAGACTTCACCATCGTTGGACTGACTCCGAATTCGATCCGTAAGGTCCCACCCACCCCCCACCGATCACCTCTCTTTCTCTCTCTAACTTTTTTGTTTGTTTGTTTTTTGTTTACAGAAATTTTCTTCAACTGATCATCACGCCTGTTTATTTTTATTTTTTATAACAAAAAACAAATGTTTGTTTGTTTGTAGATATAACTCTAAAAAAGGCCTATTCTTCTCTCACATGGGATGGATCTTTAGGAAACCTAAATACGAAAAATTAAAATTGATCGATCAAACTGATCTAAACCAAGATCCAGGTAAGTAATCCTTCATCCCTTCCTCCTCAGAAATTTGAACCGATCATCATTAACAAAGTATGTTTTTAAAGTGGTCAGGTTTCAGCACAAGTTCTACGTGCCCATGAGTCTATTCATGGGCTTCATCTTGCCATATTTCTTGAGTTCTTCCTTGGTCTTGAAGACGAACAAACACTCGAGCCTCGACGGTCTGATCTGGGCCGGTTTCGTCTCGAGAATCTTGATCTGGCACTTCACCTTCTTGATCAACTCGTTTGCTCATTACTACGGCGAACGATCCTTCGACCTCGATATCTCCGCTCGCTCTAACTTTCTCCTCGCCCTCTTTACTGGCGGCGAAGCTAATCACAGTTCAGTCTTCATTACTCGTCATCGTTTCACTCGTAGAGACTAACTGTTTTTATTTTTATTTTTTAGATTATCATCACGTGTTTCCAAAGGATTATAGAAATGGCCCTGATAGTTTGGATTGGGATCCATCAAAGTGAGCATATCATCATCGTCATCGCTATCCACAACCGATTAGTTGACTAATCTTTTCCTCTTCTGTTGAAAAAGATGGATAATTTATCTTTTACACCGATATACAAGTTTGGTTCCCAAGATCAATTATACGGACTCACAGGAGATCGAACAAGTTCGCCAGAGGGTATTAAAGATCACTTCGTCCAGACGCAAGGATGGTCGACCCAGCCAGTTTGAAGACATTCATCAAATCAGTCTGCTCTCCTCCTCCTCCTCCTCGTCTTGTTCAGACCATGAGGCGGACCCTGAGGACTCACACGAATCGGCAGAATACAACACCAACAACCCCAATCTGAAGCGACGAGTCGAGCGGACAAAGACGAAGATCCCGCGATGGAAACGGGACGAGATGTTGGTCAAGTTGGTCGACTATCATGCCGACTTGATGTCCCAACACTGTCCCCCCTCTGATTCCGGACACCAAGACTCACCCAGGACATCGATCTCGGCCGTCGTGAAGTATCCCTCGGAGCTAAGGATCCTCGTCATCGACAACTATCTCGTGGACGTCACTCAATACTTCAGGTCCGCTTCTCATCCCGGTGGGAACCGGATCCTCGAACGCTTCCAACTCGACCTTAGTTCACTCAACCCCACTCTCAACTCATCCTCCTTCCCTTCCCAACCTTCGTCTTCTTCTTCCTCAACTCGCTCACATATCAACCACAACGATCTTCTTCTTGATCAACTTCAACGCTATCCCTTCGATCGGTTCAATCACTTTAAAGGCTTGATCCGGTTTATCGATTGTTATCAACAATTCTCCTTCGAACTCAATTCACATTCTAACTTGGCTTGGATTAAAATGAAGAAGCTTAGAATTGCTAGGTTGGTCTAAATCAAAAAGGTCTATAACTTATATACACACTTTTTTCTTCTTTTTTTTTCGTGGTTGTTTCTTGTTTTCTGTTTTCTATCTCTCCAGATTGAAAGATTCTTCCACTTGAAAAGAAGAACAAGAAAAAGAAAGATCAAAAAAAAAAAAAAAAGAACGCACTCCAAACCCACTTTAAAGCATTGTTTTTTTTTAGAATTCTATCCTTGTTTTTGTTTGTACATGTATATACATCTGTTTGATTAGATGTATATTATCACACACACATATACACACACACACTCTCTCTCTTCTCACTAATTACATAACTAACCAAAACTAAATAAATAAGAAACATCAATTAATTGTTCTTGCATGTGCATGTGTCTTCTTCTTACAATCAGGTTGTCCAATTGTCTTCACTATATTCAACCATAAATTGAAAGTGAATCATCAAGGTTCTTGAAATTCATTACTTTTTTTTTAAAAAATAAAAAAATAATCTCTTTTCTTTTCTTTTTTTGTTGTTGTCCCCCTCAAGTTATTGTTTTTGGTAGTTGTGTTGGTGTATGTATGTTGTGTGATATCTGTGATCTACTTATTTAAATAAATATCAGATCTTTTTTATTTATTTTTTATAGTTATTGTCTTTTGAATAAACCTTGGACTGGGGTTTGTGAAATTCAAAAATTTAGAGTTTGGATTTTTGGTTTGATCCAAGTTTCTGACATCATCAAATGTAGTCTGCATCATTGGGTGTGGTAATATTAATAATACTAGGCACCCTTATCACCCTGCTGTGTAGACCAAGATCAGTCTACGGCAGCACATCAATGTCTTGCATTGGCTTATATGATCTCTCTTTGGAAGGAAGGGATGAACAATCACAACCACCCGGATAGTAAACTGATTCAGAGAGCTTCCACATCCCTTTGGCAGTGGCCCTGCACCCGCTCAATTGTCTGTGAGCTTAGATGATGTCTGTCTCAAGGTTCATTTGCCCAGAAACTAAAATTCTCTTGTTTTGGATCTCCATGCAGCCACAGATGGTGCATTGTAGGACCTCGTTTTACACTTTATGACATCAAGCAAGCAACGGCCACCTGGTTCCTGGTGAAATCTACCAGGAACTTTGCGGTTGATTTTGGAGCTGGATCAATCTGCCTTGCTGAGCTCTCCAGAAACCTTGTTGCCATCAAAGCCAACAGACATTTGGAGAGCACAAGCGGCAGCTGTCTGGTCCAAAAGGCCCTTACTACAGGAGTGCTGCACATTGATTGGATCCTTTCATTGGTTGGAAAAAGTCGGCTGCCAAGTTTAAGAAGCCCGAAAATTACACAATCAATAACAAACCCTCTTTTTCTCTCTGGGTCAATTCCATCCCCAATCTTGGTACAGATCATACACATGCCAGGCTGGATATCCAGATGCAAAATCCAACGGCGGTCAGGCCAAGACAGCTGTTGAGATCAAAACACATGTGGTGACTCAGTCAGCTGCCCAGAACACCAGCTGTTCCATGGATGGCGCCACCAAACCAATTGCCTCAGACTGTAATGGGCTGAATGTGGTGATGAATAAGCTGTATGCTATTCATTTACCCAATGTAAAATACAAACACTGCCTGCCAGTATTCATTGACCCCACAGATACTACCCGCTTCATACCACTCACAATCAGTAAGGTCCAAGTTTGGGCCCAGGACATTGTCAGTAGTTCACTTATTTAATCTTACTAAAAATACACTGTTATTTAAAAGATGTTACTTTTTTTTTCAGATGATACCTGGTGAAGACGTCTCACCTTACTCGCCCCCCCCCCCACAGAGCTTAAGTCCCAGAAGCTCTCATCAACTAAAGAAACACAAAGTTTCATCTGTTCAGAATCCCGCCTTGCCTTTGGAGGGTGCTTCATTTTCCGGAGTCAAATCTGATATCTCCTCAGTTGTAGAGCCAGATGACAATCTATTAATGGTTGAATATGTAAAGTTCATAAAATTCAAGGAAAGCAAGTCAAAGCAAGAAATGTTGAAGATCCTAATTGCCAACAATGATATCACCCCCATCTGACCTCTTTCCAGTCTGATACCATCTCCAGGGAACACATGCGCCATTGGGGCTTATCTCCTGGAACCATAGTCCAGTGCATGGACAATGTGAAGAAGTTCACAAAGCACCCGGTTTCTTTTTTAAAAAAACGCTTTAATTTTAAAAGTGTATCATCATCTGTACAGCCTAGTGTCAAAGCATGTATAAACAATCTGCACAGTTATTTTTTTTTTTTTGTATTTTGTTTGAGTTGTCTTAGCCTGTCAGCCTCTGTGATGCCAAGAACTGGATTCTTCTAGCTAAACAGGGTGCAAGGTAAAAACAGCTGCAGGTTGTGCAGTGGAAGGTGGGTAAAAAAGGTGAAAAGATATAAAAAAAACTATAAAGTTTTTATTAACAGAGGGGCCTGAGTTACAGGGGTATTTACTGTGCCCTATAAAATATTCAGGACCTGTGTGAACAGGGGGTATTTTGGGTACCTGAAAGTCTAGTCCTTTGAACAAGGAGTACACCTAGACAATAACTACTGAAGGAATGGAGGAAATAGACTTACTGCTTCTATTTCCTGTCAGGGTTTCTTCAGGGAGTTGTAGGTGGTCCAGAAGCGCTCACAAGGTTTATTAACAGGTAGTTTTTGAGTGCTGAGAAAGGTGAAAGGGTTGTTGAATGAACTTCAGGTATAAAACAAGCAACAACTGACTATATAACAGGCTATAAGGCTGGTTGATATGGTGGGTAAAAGCTGGTAAATGTAAGTGAAGATGGGGATATCATTTCGTGGGAAGGAAGGGCTGTTTATATATCCATTCTGTTCTCTTGGGGGCGAAGCAGAAGCTCTGTTTTGCCTGGTCTAGTCTTCTACTAAGCCCTAGTTACCTGTACAACTGGTTTGGTTACGGTAGGGCTTAGTTACATGTTTCAAAAGGCCCAAAGTGGTTTAATGTTCCCAGTAAGGTGATTACTTTAGTTTCTTCCTTCCTTTTGGACCAGTAGTATATTTACAACTAACCAATTGGGTTATCTTGGCCTTAGTAGGAAAAGTATGGCCGCGGCGTTGGTTTTTATTTTATTTTATTTTTTTAGTTTTTTATTTTTTTAAGTGTAATTTGGCCTATGGCATTGCACACTATGAATCTAAGTAACAACCTTATGCAGTAACAACAACTGGAGAATTGAGAAACACTTAAGTACAAATAGTGTTATCTAATACTGATGCCGGGTAATCAAGAACAAGTTTGGAGTGAAAAGGAAAAAAAAAAAAAAAGGAAAAAAGAAAAAGAAAAAGGAAGAAAAAGAAAAAGAAAAGAACAAAAGGAAGAGAAAAGAAAAAAGAACCACAGAAGTGAATTCGGGATTGAGAATGTGAGAAACCGTTAATCAACTAGGGATTAGATGCTGAAAACATTCCGAGTCCTGTATAAAACGCGCTACTGCTTCTTCTGCTTTCCGGATCTTGAGGACTTGCTCGAGGCGGTTAGCATTAAATTGTATTTTTAGAGCCCAAAGGCGTCTCCTAAGAGAAGCCCTGCTTTGTTTGGTCCGAGGGCAGAAATTCATGAAATGTATAACCGTCTCTCTTGCCCCACAGTGAGGGCAGAGGGGATGAAGGATCCTGCGGATGCAAAAAAGGTGGTGATTGAGTGAACAGTGAACTGATGCTAGCTGGTTTATCACCGAGCTTAAAGCAACAGGCAGACTTGAGGTATCTGATTTTTTGGGGGAGAGGCCTGACGTCGCTTGTCGGTGTACTTTTTTGTAGCTGCCTTTGATCACAAGGGATTGTTCTGAAGACTCCAAGGCTTCCTTTGCTAGCTCATCCGCCAGCTCGTTGCCTAATGTATCCCTGTGACCAGGGCACCAAACAAAAACCACCTTCAAATGACGAGGTAGGGCAGCCAATGCCTTATCGATCTCCAGAAATAGCCATTGACCAGGTTTGGGGGCTGAGGGATCGTTGGTCCTCCTGATTACGCCTTGGTTATCGACAAAGATGAAAATCTGCTCCCTGTGAGCGTAACTACATAATTCTTTGGCCAAACCAAGTGCTGCCAGGATTCCCGCTGCTTTGCTCTCATGATTTGACACCATAGTGTTACCCCCTAACGAGTACGAGCTGTAGCTATTCAATATTGGGCAGATGGCTGCCCCTGCTCCCCCTTTCTCCGGGTGAAAAGACCCATCACTGAAAATCATCAAAGTACCTGGATCCTTATCATGCTAAGAAACAAGGGACTTAACAGAGTGAATTGCATCTTCCTTAGGCGTTGTCAGATTCTGAAATTCCAGCGGCCGGGAGGGGGATGCTCCAAAGGCGAAAGAAAGAGTTATCCTTTCTGGGTCCAAATCCATTGCTTTGTCCACCAAATTCGCTGCCAGCCCGTTCCGTGCTGAATCAGGAAAACGGGCACTTGAGTCGGCCCTGCTAGCTAAGATAAATGAGCAAATAATGTTGTTAGCTTTGACCATGATCAATTTCCTAAAGAAGAAGGAAAAACTGGTCTTGATGATTTCGTCGGCAAAATCCGGTACAGTCAATCTCGCTTGAATGAAGCTGTTGGGGGTCGATCGAAAGGTTCCAAGCATGAACGTTCCAGCTAGTCGATTGAGCTTGGTGGATAATGACGCGGTTTTTCCCTTGTTGGGTTGAGTGGCCCACAAGGAGGCGCCATATAGGATCCTAGGATAGAGTACACATTGGATCAGTTTTGCCCTGTCAGCTTCCTTAGATCCCCAGTGAGAATTGCCAAAGATCCTTAATTGGGAGGCTGTCTTGTGCGCTTTCTCCTCCAGCGCCCTGAAATTGCGGTTGAAGAGAAGTTTGCTGTCGAGCCATACTCCTAACCATCTGGCCTCGGTGACCGGTGTAAGGTGTTGCTTCCCAAAAGGAAAGTCCCCGGGGGGAATCTTCCTCTTGGTGAGCCAAAGGAACTGCGCCTTGGCCTGGTCAAAGATAGCACCATGGGTATCACCCCATGACAGCAATCGCCTCCCCTCCTCGACCAGTTTCAGTTTTGCCACCTCCGTTGATTCCGCTGCAGACAAATGGACCACATCGTCTACATAACATATTGAAACCACATCTAGCAAAGGGGAGAAAGTTTTCCTCAGTAGTGAATTGTTGTATAAAATATATAAGATGACAATAAAGGTGATCCTTGTGGGAGGCCTAATTCGATTGGAAAAGCTTCTGAGATAAAGTCATTGAGTTGGATAGTCATTGATCTGCCACTCAAGAAGTCCCCAATGATTAGCAGCAGGTATGTCGGACATTTAAGGCGAAACAGATAATGAATCAATCTGGTGGGGTGGACAGAGGGGTAGGCCGATTTCACATCTAAGAAAAGGGCTGCTACCACCTTGCCCTCCCGCCACTTAGCCTTGACCCAATGCTTGAGAGCAAACAGGGCATCTTCGGTGCCGGATCCCTTCCTCCCTCCAAAATGGCCTTCTGCAAGCACCCCCGAATCCTCGGCCCAGGCTGTGAGTCTTCGTGCCAGGATGAGCTCAAACAACTTGCTCGTGGTACTGAGTAACGCAATAGGTTGGTATGCGGAAGGGTTGGTATAGTCGGGCTTTCCGTGTTTTCGGATAATGGTAGTAAGTGCCACCTTCCAAGAGACAGGGAATTTGCTGCGGGTTAGTATGTTATTATACAGAGACACTAGGTTTTCCGAGAGGGGCTCAGAAAAGGACTTAAGGAGTTCATTCGCCAGACCGTCAATACCAGGGGCCTTTTTTGGGCTAATTCGCCGGATTGCCGACTTAACCTCCTTGGCCGTCACCGGTGGGTAGCTGACAAACCTGCAGGACAAATCAACTTGTGTGTTGGAGAGATCAATTGGTACATTTGTGACAGATGTTCCATTGAATAGTAACTCAGCTTGTTGGTGTTTGTTGTGCACCACCTGGCCCTTGGCGCTTTTGAGCGGGAGAACTTCTCCACCTGACGACTTTGAGGAGAAACGGAGGACACGGAAAAGGTCGCCTTCTGACAGGTTTTCCAGAAGCCTTTGCCAACTGCGCTGCTTAAGGGAATTAACCAAAGACAAGAAATAATTGTTCCATTGACGATAACAGTCAATCGATTTGGGTGACTTAGCTAAGAGCATCCAACGTCTAGCGCGGTTTCGAGTCTTCAGGACCGGGTCGAGCGTCTGGTGGCACCACCATGGTTTGGCTTTGGCCTGGTTAGATTGAATACGGCGGCCGAGTTTTTCCTGCGCCTGTTTGAGAAAGGAGGTCAACTGCTCCGCGTGCCTATTGGGGTCTGTGGAGGTAGAGGAGGCCATGGAGTATAACTCAGCTGATATCTCGTTGGCTTTCCTCTGGTCTAAATCCAGCCAGCTGGGCATCGGCCAGTGGTATTTTGGTTTGGGTTGGTTGATTCGGAGACGGGTGTGTAGCGCTTGGTGATCCGAGCCGCAGTTGTTGCTTGAGACTGAGATCGACTTGACCAGTTTGGATCCTAGAAAATTGGACCATATGAGGTCAATGGTAAAGCCTTTCCCCTTTGATGAATAGAAAGTGGGAACATGTTTTGGGGAGGAGAGACGAAAACCAAGACGGGAGAGGAAACTTAGCAGATATTGGGCCTCCGGCTCCGCTTTACGAACGCCTGGGGGGTTCCAATGTCGATGATGCAGGTTGGCATCCATGGAGACAAACGTCGGGACCTGCCGAGAATAATGTTTGGTCAGCCAAGTGTTAAGCTCTTCTACGGCAGCAAAATTTGGGGGGGATTGTAGACGTTGATTAAGCAAAATGACTTCCCAGCATGGAGAATCTCAACGCCAAACAGGGTTTGAGACCCTCCTTCAAGTAATCTGATCGCTTCCGAAGGGATGGAGCGACGCACATACATCACCGCCTTGTGGCGCTCGCGCCAACAGGTGGGGGGGTGCTCGTACGCCACTAAAGCACGCCATGCTTGGTGCTGGGGGGGGGCAGATATTGAACGGGTTAATCCACGGTTCTTGGAGCAGGAGGAAATCAAAAGAAAGGGATGTGTTCAGAATACTTAGCGTGACTGCCTTAGAAACATGGCAGTTCAACTGTAGGAATGATATTGAGTCAGGGTCAGGAACGGAAGGGGGGGAAGCTTCTTCGTCTTGAGTGAGAGTGTTGAGGGTTTCAACGCATGGAGGGGAGACTGGGCAGGGGAAAGTATTGAGATTTGATTGGTGATGGGGGAGATGATCATTGGTTTCGTGTGGTTTTTCTATCATTGAGACGGAAAGTGTTTCTTCTCAAACCAGGCCTTTTTGTAGGGGAAGACAAGGTTGAACGGGGTGTGATCAATTGAGCTGATGCCTTCAATCTTGTTCTTGAGACCGTCCTTGCATAATACACAAGTTGTGACGCCACTGATGCCTTCAGGGCACTGGTTAGTTGGATGGTTGGCTGCGCACTTGGCGCATCGAGCTGCTTCACGGCACCATTTTCCAAAACGCCCCATCCTCAGGCATTTGAAACACTGAGGGGGGCGTGGTTTGAAGCGTTCGGTTCTATGGTAGTCGTAGTTCAGAAAAACACCAGATTTTTTGATCCGGTAAGCTAAATCTTTGTTGACAAATGACAAAACCAACAAGCCAGCCTTCTTGGCCAACGGTTCATTCAATCCCATCCAGCGTACCCCAGCTAAATTCGTGGCCTGGAAGCTATTTTCGGACGCGAGTTGCGCTAGATTTGCCGGCTTGCTGATATCGAACGACTTGGGGACCCCGTGAGCCATTACTGAGAAGGTGCTGGGAGTTGACTCCAGATTGGGGTGGACGCTTTTGGACCAGACGTGCTTATTGTCCATCAGCCACTTTGGATGGGCTTGATTCTTGGTGTAAAACAACACATCTCCCGAGGGCATCATGCTTGCTCCACGTATCGCAACCTGTTCGCCCTCAACAACGGCATTGAGTTCAAGTAAGGCTTCATTAGCCTTTTGGACCAGCGCTCCACTGGGAACATCCTTCAGGGTCGTGTTCGCCGGGTTTGAGTGGATGATCACGCGTTTTGGCTTCAGCGACGCAATTGTTTGAGCTGGGGGGGGGCGGATCTTAGGTGCATGGATTGATCCGGCGAGGTTTACAGAGGCAGCGGCCGCGAAGGATCTGGACGCGTTTGTGACGAGCTTGGGGGTGGGGCGAGCGGCGGGTTTGGAACCAGACTTCAGCAGGTGTTCGACCTCGGCCATTCTCCTGAGCATGGGGTCGATTTTGGCATTCAACTGATCGACGGTAGATTCCAGACGCTGCATCAACCGTTCATTGTTCGCCAATAACTCCAAAACCAGGTCCACGAATTTGGCATCCAGCAAGATGGCTCCGTTCGCGTCGCGGGACGAGGAGTCAAGGGCCTTGGTCAGCAAGATGTGCAGGCTGGATGAGGGTGGCAGGACAGTCGGGCGGGGGGGGAGGCAAACCCCAAATCGACTGCAAGGGGCGCGTTGGCCAATTGGTGTTGGTCGGGGGGGCGGTGGGAGGGGGGCATTTGATAGCCCAGGGAAGGGGGGGGAAGAACTAGAGACTTTTCTGTTGAGAAGGGGGGGGGGGTGAGGTTTACTGGTGTGTCGACGCGTGAGGTGGGTTTATTTTGGTTGTGGACAGAAAAGTTGACGGCGTTGGTTGTGGCTGTTATTACAGGTGCCAGGTACATGTAACCATGGAAATTATGATGTAAACCTTATTTATGCATCATACCCGAAATCTATTAACCTTAATTACATATTCTACTAGCATATATTTAAGGTTATGTAGATCTTTAAGTCATATACAAACTGGAAGGCCTTGTGAAGGGATGTGAAGGAGTACTAATTAAGGGGTACTTTTGCTGAGCTACCCTAGGTTAATTTACATGTAGATTCAGAATCTGAAATAATGTTATAAGTTTTCTTTATACTTTAGAAGTTATATCTAGATTCTGTGTTATATGTTTTGTTTTTAATAATTTCTTTCGAAACAAAAGACGTAAGGTGTGCATTCTTTTGAGACTAAGCCTATAAGTTGTGTATTGGTAAAATTTGCTATGGTCAGGTTGTCTCTGAATTAGTAGCAGGCTGACATAGCCAAATAGATCAATCTGATAACCCATCTGTCTGTTTTATCTCTCTCTCTTAGTGGTCACAGAGATCAATCTGATGTTTTTTTTTTTTTTTTTTTTGACTAGGCTGAGTTGTCATCTCATAAAAAAAAATGACCGTGTGTTATTGGTTCATTTTAAATAAAAAAGGACTCTTTTTTTTTATAGCTAATATAATAATAATAAACAAAAAATCTGTCACAAAGAAAAAAGAAAAAAAAAAACCTACTACAGCTATGTAAAAGTGACAATGAGGAGGTAGAGGGAGGAGAAGAAGCAAGACACTTCTAGCTACAAGGGAAGAGAAGAAAAGGAATTGACAGCAGCTCAGACTTATGTGAGATGCAAAATAAGGACTGAGAAAAGGCCCAGATTCATTAGCGCCCACAATCATAGTACCCACAGTGACGGAACAGCTTGGAGCACTTCTCAGCTGTCATGACCCCACCAGCAACCCGGAAGATCTCCCATTTAGGATCATTTGTTTGATTTAAGATCTGTGAGGCTTGTAGGTTCTGCTTGATTGATGCAACACAGAGTTTGATTGGGTTCAATTCCGGGCAGTACGGAGGGAGCGAGATGAGCCAGACACTGGTTGAGCTGCAGAGTTGGTTAACTGCATCAACTTGATGGAATGTAGTGTTCTTGCAAACAAGACCCGAGTTGGGTCATGGGTACCTATTCATGCGGGGGAGCTACAGGAGGGATGGTCAGCCAAGTGGACTCACAAGGAGACAGGAGAGGTTCTCACCAAATCAAACTGCAAGAAGTGCTCAAACTTAAACCCATTGAAGGTCTTGAATGTGGTTGTTAGGGCCAGTAGTCTGTTGATTGAGATCACTGGGAGTATGTAAACTCAAGCGCTCCAAATTCTGGTTTACAATACAAATGGCCAAAGGAGTCCCTCTCTTTGACCTTGCAAACAATTGGAGAAAATCCTTGTTGGTAAAGGAGCTCTCATCTGAAAAATAAAGAAAAAGAAAAAAAACTTTGGCTTGTTGTGCTCATGAGAAGCAGGAGTTACAAGAAGGGAAACTTACCAGTGAATACTAGAAAAGTTGCAGTAAAAAATTCCATCCGCTGTGGAAATAAAGGCGACCATGGTGACAGAAAAGGTAGGTTGCCCTTCTTCCTGGTTGGTTCTGGTGATTCTTTGATTTCCTCTGCGGGATAAACAACTGTTAGCGGATAGTTAACTGGATTCCCTGCAACACCTTATACTCAGCAAGGGGACCGTTCCTCTTGCGTTTGTCTTCCTGATGTTGCCCTTCACAGTTCCGCTTGTCCGCACACGCTGAGAGTCGCTGAGAGAGTTCTAAAGTAAAAAGTGATTTCCTATATGCGCTGTAGTTGATAGCTCTCTACTTCAATGATAAGATAAGATAAGATCCCGCAACCCTGGTACAACACTCTATTTATACAACGCTCCCCCTGGTCCTGACCTGCAATCCCCGGTACCATCCCTGGAGCCCTACTTGCCCGTCTCCTCAATCCCGCATTGCACCACAGCCTGTCCCCGACTACTATACCCCGTTGACCCCTGCAGTTGTCTGTCTCTCCCCTGCGCACGACTCCGCTCCTTCTGCCCCCGCTCCGCTTGCGGGCCTGGTTCCCCAAACCCCGTGGTTCCACCCGGTCCCCTACGTTGCGCATACTGAAGCGGCCTTTGTCCGCTTGACCAATTGAACGCGCCAACTATAGAAAACGCGCCAACTATAGAATGTCACATGCTGCGCCCTTGTGCTTTTCCCCGCAGAATTTCTGATGACATTGGGTAAGTACCCCCCTTACCTCAGCCTCAGCCTGCCGCTGAGCCTGCGGCTGCGGGCTCAGCTTCAGTGCTCCTCCTCCTGTATATAAGTTCTCCCACACCGCTCAACATAAACATACTTGGCCATTAGTGACTTGCAAACGTTTTTTGTCTTAGGTTTCTTCAATGTTATTGACAGTTGTTCCACAAGGTTGCGATGACCAGCTGAGAAGCACCCTGGAGGCATTGTAGAGCTGTTTGCGGATTTTGTTCAAAAAAAAGACCAGGCTCAGTCTGGACCAGCTCAATGATGAAGTTCACCTCCTCTTGGGTGAGACTAAGCTGGCCTTCCACAGGCGTTGTGAGTGGTTGGATCCCTGATTACACAGCGGGTTTCTTCAAAGAGATGGGTCCATCAACAAGACGATTGTGGGGAGAAGGAAACCCCAAGTAACTCCTTGATCAACGTGGGCAAAACATCTGGCTTGGACATCCAAATAATGGCAACTTTCGTTGCCGGAGAGTGTGACCAATAAACCATGGGGCTATGACCGGTGTGGTTGTTGGTTGAGGTTGAGTTGGTGAAGAGGGGCAGGGGCAGTCAATATCAGTCTGATAGGGGCTCCAAAGCAAACCTTGTATCATCACTTGACCGTTATGTCAGGCAGAAAATCATGTTTTAGGTTTTCATGTGTGACTTAAGCCCATAACTCTAAATTTTGGAAAATCAAAAAAAAAAAAAAAAAACAGCAACCAAGCTTTTTTTTCAAAAGACAATATATTTGTATCTTGGTCCTCTTGTCTTCAAACACACAGTTTTTTTCTTCTTCTCTCATTTCTCTCTCTCCTCTAATTCAAAAAAAAAAATTAAAATGAAACTAATTGATTGATTAGGTTCGTGTGTGTTCTGTAGATCTTTGGGTGGATCATGAGTGGATTGAAGCTCAAACTCAAACTGTTGGACTTGGTTGATTATACATATATATGTATATGTGTATATGTATGGGGCTGGGATAACTTTAAGAGTTCAGGTTTGAGTGGCTTGGTTGGTGCTTTGATTGTATGTAAATATGTATGTATGAATGATTTGGTGGGATATCAAGGGATATCAACGTTTCAAGCCGCGGCCACCTCAATGTTTCAAGTTCTTGAGCAAGGGCCATTTTGGTAAATGGTGTCATGAATCCGCTTGTTGTGCCAAATGCGCTGGCAAAAACTCCACCAATGAATGCCCGGATGGACTTGGAGGTGTAACCTCCTGTGTACTTTGCAAAGAAGGCCTGAAGAATAAGATTGAAGGCATCTCCTCTGTCAATCACACTCCCTTCAACCTAGCATGCCCTTTCAAGAAGGCATGGTTTGAGAAAAAACGGTTCCCACCTCAATGATCAATACAACCAACGCAACCCATGATCACTCCACCAGCTTTCCTTCTCCAGTTGATTCCACCGTCTCATTACCCACTTCATCTCCCAATCCTCTTGATAGCATGCATCAAACCATCAAGACATCAACTTTCAACCATGACCTCACATCTTTATCAATCTTTCAATTAAACTGTCACATGTCTAAAGCTTTCACACTAAGTCTCTTAAATTCTTCACTATCTTTTGATTTTCTTGTCCTCCAAGAACCATGGATTAAGCCTATTGATCTTTGCCCTCCTCAGCATCAAGTGCGGTGGGCTTTTGTAGCATACAAACACTCTCCAACTCGCTGGAACAAGCGACATAAGACGGTTACTTATGTAAGAAGATTGATTCCCTCCCAGGCAATCAGCCTGTTGGAGGGGGGATCCCAGAACATGGTTGGCATTGAGGTTACCAAATTCGGGAAAGTATTTTGGCTTTTAAACATTTATAATCCCCTGTCCACATTCTCCTTGGTAGTTGAGCTGAAAAATTGGCTGAATTCTTTTTATTTGTGTCAACAGGGGCTGATCATTGCCATGGATGCAAACCTGCATCACCGGCATTGGAACCCCCCTGGGATCCAAAAAATTGAACCCAAGGCTAGAAATCTTCTGAGTGACCTCTCCTTTTTTGGTTTCAGAGTGGCTTCCCCAAAACACATTCCTACTTTCTATTCAGTAAAGGGTTGGGGCTCAACAATTGACCTTCTTTGGGCTAATTTTTTAGGCTCAAAGTTGATCAGGAACGTTGCGGTATCCAATGAAAACTTCGGATTGGACCATCAATCCATTCAAGTTCAACTCTTGGTGGGACACCCTTTGCCATCCTATCACTGGCGGTACCCCAGTTGGTCAGACCTGGACCAATCTAAATTCAAGGAAATCTTGGCTAAGTTATCAACTTTTACGTCCGCGGCATTGCCAGACCCAAACACACAAGCGGAGCAACTGACTTTGCTTCTTTGTAACGCTCAAGACCGGCTAGGCAAACGGGTGCAATCCAATCAGGCCAAATCCAAACCGTGGTGGTGTCGCCAAACTGTGGACCCGGTGCTGAAGACCCGAAATTGGGCTTTCAGGTGGATGCTTATAGCTAAGTCACAGGAATCCATTGAGTGTTATCGCCAGTGGAACTCCTACTTCTTATCTCTAGTTCTCTCACTTAAGAAACACAGCTGGCGGAAGTTGTTGGAGGACCCAGCAGAGGGTGACCTGTATTGTGTCCTCCGGTTTTCCTCAAATTCATTGGGCAGAGAGGTCCTCCCCCTAAAGGGCCCCAATGGACTGGTAGTCCATGATAAACACAAACAATCTGAGTTATTGTTTAGAGGCACCTCAGTGACTAATATCCCAATTGATCTGTCTGACACTCACATAGATTTATTGGTTAGATTTGTTAGTTACCCCCCAGTAACTAAGGATGAAGTCTTGTCAGCTATCCGACAAATCAGCCCAAAGAAGGCTCCTGGCGTTGATAGCCTAGCCATTGAATTATTGAAGTCCTTTTCTGAGCCCCTCTCAGAAAAACTATTTCAATTGTTCAATACCATACTAACCAGCAGCACCTTTCCTGTTTCTTGGAAGGTTGCGGTAACCACCATTATCCAGAAGCAGGGGAAACCTGACTACACCAGTCTGACGGCATATCGCCCAATTGCCTTGCTCAACCATGAGTAAACTATTTGAATTGATTCTGGCTAGGAGGCTCACGGCCTGGGTTGAGGAATTGGGTGTTCTTGCTGAAGGGAATTTTGGGGGAAGAAAAGGCTCGGGCACGGAAGACACCCTTTTTGCTTTGGAACATTGGGTAAAGGCTAAGTGGAGGGAGGGAAAGATTGTAGCAGCCCTTTTTCTGGATGTGAAATTGGCATATCCCTCTGGTAACCCCACTAGATTAATCCAATACCTTTTCCATTTAAAATGTCCTACTTATTTAGTACTAATAATTGCTGACTTCCTCAGGAACAGAATGACGATGGTCAGATTGGACAACTTTGTGTCTGAGGCATTCCCGATTGATATTGGATTGCCCCAGGGATCCCCTCTCTTGGTAATCCTATATATAGTATACAACAACACACTGCTGAACCGTTGCTTCAACACCTCTCTTGATACAGTTTTGATAGGCTATGTCAATGATGACGTGCACCTGATAGCGGATAAACTGGCTGACAAAGCTAAGGATTGGCTGTCAGAAGAGGGTTGTTGCTCCCTAAGATGGGGGCTTTCACATGGAGCCATCTTCAATCAGGCCAAAGCTCAATTTCTCTGGTTAACCAAACGGAAGACTCCCGCTGGCAATTTTCCTTTTGGGAACCAACGTCTAACACTGGCGTCAGATTTCAAGTGGCTTGGAGTTTGGCTGGACAGCAAACTACTCTTCAATCACAACTTTTGAGCTCTTGAAGAAAAAGCGCATAAAACTATTAACCAGCTAAGGATCTTTGGTAGTTCTCAATGGGGCGCGAAGGAACAAGATAGAGTTAAACTTACGCGGAGTGTTTGTTTCCCCAGGATCCTTTACGGGGCGGCCCTTTGGGCCACTCACCCTAACAAGGGAAAATTTGTAGCCTTGGAAACCAAGATCAATCAATTAACTGGGCTGTTCACATTGGGAACTTTTCAGTCCACCTTGAATAAATTTGTTCAGCAAAGATCAGCTGTCCCAGATTTTTTGAACGAAGTCATCAAAACAAGTTTTTCCTTTTTCTATTGGAAGCTTGTTTTTATCAAACCTACCAATAACATTCAATCTTTCATTCTCACCAGAAAAGCGGATTCCTTGGCAAAGTTTGCGGACTCAGCAAGGACTGGAATGGCAGTGGATTATGTAACACAGGCTATGGGGATGAACCCCAAAAAAATATGGCTGTACTTTGCTTTTGGTGTGACCGCCTCACAAAAGCTGGATTTCCTTTTCTTGGAATTGACCAAAGAGGATGCCATTACATCTGTTAAGTCCCTTGTTTCATCTCATGATGCAGATCCTAAGGCGTTGGTAATATTCAGTGATGGGTCATTTCACCCGGAGAACGGAGGGGCTGGGGCCGCGGTCTGCCCAGAAAGAAATGTTTTCAGTTCATACTCACTGGGAGGCAACACTCTTGTGTTGAATCATGAGAGCGAGGCGGTGGGAGTTCTGGCAGCCCTGGGCTTGGCCAATACGCTGGCTACAGGATTGGACACTCAAAGCATCTTGATTCTAGTGGACAACCAGGGTGTAATCAGACGGATCAAAGACCCTTTGGTCCCTAAACCCGGACAAGGATTATTTAAAGAAATTGACAAATCATTGGCAATTCTCCCAAGTCACGTGAAGATAACTTTTGTGTGGTGTCCGGGTCATAGGGACATCTGGGGCAATGAATTGGCTGATCTCTTGGCTAAAGATGCGTTGGAGTCCCCCTCCACGCAACACCTGGAAATAGGTGGCAATTACAGGAAGGTCCATCAACCAACCTTAACCAGCCTCTCCCCCAAACTTCCTTCACCTTCAGATCTACACATAGCATCTAGTTCATTGATCAACTAGCTTGCATCAGGTCATTGCGCACTGAAAAATTATCTCTTTAAAATTTGCAGGATTTTCAAACCCCTTTGCCCTTTTTGTGGGGCTAGGGAAACCGTCTCTCATTTCATGAACTTCTGCCCGGGGATCAGGAAAATAAGAATGTCTCTGCAGAGACATCTTAGACAACTACATATTTGCTTTAGAGCGGATAGACTCAATTTGGTCCTCAGCAATAGGAAAGCTGAAGTAGCTTTGGCAAAATTCATTCAAGATTCAAAACGTTTCCCCAATCACTTCCAGCAATAATTAAACCTCCTTGTCATTTTCATTTCCATTTTCCTAACTCCTTTTTCTTCTCTTATCTTAAAACTTGTTTTCAGTCTCAATCTATCCCTTTCTTTCATAACGCTAGCATATTTGTAGTAGTGTTTGATTTTAAAGTGTACTTACATGTCACGTAGATGTTACTTAGATTCATAGTGTGCAATGCCATAGGCCAAATTTCACTTAAAAAAAAAAAGGGATATCAAGCGACGTCAGCTCGAAAAGATCGGATGGCCTCCCTCTGATGATTCAAATCTGATGATCGTCCTTGTTCTTCTGGGTCTAACTTGTCTTATCTTGTCTTTTTTTCACTCTCTCCTCACTCAGGGCTTCAGTTAAGAATCAAACATCAATCGATCGATCAAGAGGACCGTTGCGGATGGCTTGTTCTCTTTCTCTGTTCTATTATTCCTTGGCCATCATCACCATTGATTCATATCTTAGCTCTTGAGAAATGATGGATTGACGATCACGTGTTTGGTAAATTTGGTTGCATGATGATGAGGGATTTATACGTATACTCCAGCGGCATTGAATAGGAAAACGACGCCGAAACCGGTGAGTAATGAGGCCATTAATGCCGGGATCAGTTCGGTGGTGGGGAAGCCTGATTTAGGTAATCTACACACATCGCGATCATCGATCATCATGTTTTGTTTTGTTTTTTTGTGTTTTGATTCGATTCGATTCGAAAGTTTGCCATCGATTATTTTTTTACGAATAGACAGAGTCAAAACTTTCGTTTGATGTATGCGTTTGTTCGGGATGGAACTGACGTGGTGAATAAAAAACCTAATCCAAAGGCACTGGCTAGTAATGCAAAGCCTATCGAACTGTGCAGATGGGTTGGAAGGTCGGGAGTAAACGGTGCGGCTGCTTCCCATGCTAACTATTTTTTGTTTTGTTTTCCCAATCAATCAATTCAAGGTGTTTCAGTGATGAATTTTGAGAAGAGTAAGAAGGAAGGATAGATCCAAGTTGTTGGGTGTTCTAACTTACTGTTGCTGCTGTGTAATCGTCTAACATTTTGTTTTTCCAGAATTCTTGGAAATATTCTTCTGTGGATGGAGTGTTTCTTGAGTGGGTGGTGGTCAATGAGTTTCAACCTGTCACAGACACACCTGTCCCGTCCAGCGGGTGAAACCTGGTCGGTAGATTTGTTTTTGGGATATGCTTGTATCGAAGAATTTTAATCGCGGCGGAATCTTAACGAGAAAGAGTGTGGTGAATATTCTTAATACCCTCTCCTCTCATAGCTTTCGACTTGAAAATCTGGAGTCTCCACGGCTGGCTGGCTCATCAATCAATCAGAAGCACACACCTGTCAAGAACGCGATGACTATTCCTATCCCTCAGTCGCTTCCGCCGCTCGCCCCAGACACCTCTGAGTCAGACCGCTTGCCCGCCTCAAAAACTGTCGTCCCACCCGTTGACGGCGACGAAGAAGATGAGGACGATGAGGACGAGGGAAAAGATGATCCGGATGGGGCTGTCCTAACTGGTCAGATAACACCCGTTCTCCACATCATCGTCTTGATGATATCATTAAATAAATCGATACTGACGACAACACATCTTAAAACGTTCTTGTTTGATCAAAAATGGTTCCTTGAGGATGATTATTTTAGATGGAACCAAGAAGAAGAAGAAGAAGAAAAAGAAACCCAAGAAAAAGAAAGCAGGAGAGGCTGGATCGACACAGCAGAGCGCGCCACCACGAGTGCCGATCTCGAAACTATTCCCTCAAGGAAACTATCCATGCGGAGAAGAGAGCGAATATGTGGGCGAGAACAGTTACCGAATGACGAGTGAAGAGAAACGAGAACTGGAGCGGATCGCCGCTCAAGAAGATGAGGAATCGCCCGAGAACTATAAGTCTATCCGCAGGGCGGCCGAGGTCCATCGTCAGGTCCGAAGATACGTCCAAGAGACCGTCAAGCCTGGGATGACGATGACGGAGATTGCCGAGATGGTCGAGGACGGCACAAGGGCTCTCGTCGAAGTCGATGGCTTACAGAGAGGAATCGGCTTCCCGACCGGCGTCAGTCTTAACCATTGCGCGGCCCATTATACTCCCAACGCTGGTGATACCATCGGTACAAGCATTCCTCTCTCTCCCTCAGACCTTTTGGATATCTGTTAGTTTTTTTAAAAACTGACCATCATCTTGGACTCATTCCTAGTCCTTGGCGCCGATGATGTCTTGAAAGTCGACTTTGGAGTCCAGGTTGGAGGCCGAATCGTCGACTCGGCTTTCACGATGACGTTCAATCATAAGTATGATACACTGCTCGAAGCCGTCCGAGCCGCGACCAACACTGGAGTCCGAGTAAGACTATCTTCCGCTCTCCTAGTCATCCATTTTTATTTTATTTTAATTCCGCTGGGGGTTTTATGGCTGTTCTCCGTGATTATTACAGGAAGCCGGCATCGACGCTCGACTCTGTGATATCGGGGCTAGCATTCAAGAGACTATGGAGTCGTATGAGGTCGAAGTAGATGGAAAAGTTCATAAAGGTCAGTCAGACCCAAACCAGGAGCTCAGAAGGGGAGAGAAGTTCGACGATTTTAAGATCGGTTGGCTCATCTTGTCCGGATGGATCATCTTTAGTCAAAGCGATCCGAAACTTGACGGGACATAACATCTTACCTTACCATATCCATGGCGGAAAGTCAGTGCCTATCGTCGCTAATTCCGACGAAACTTCGATCATGGAAGAAGGCGACCATTTCGCGGTCGAGACTTTTGGAAGCACTGGACGTGGTTACGTGATGGATGATGGCGAATGCTCTCATTATGCTAAGGCTCCCGATGTCAATAAACCCATCAGGTCCGTCTCTCTCCCTCTCTCCCCCTCTTCTTTCCGCTCCTCACTCATCCTCAACCCAACCTCCTTTTCTTTTTCTCAGACTCGCTCGGGCTAAAAGTTTGTTGAATACCATCAATAAACATTTTGATACTTTGCCTTTCTGTAAACGTTATCTCGATCGGCTCGGAGAATCTCGTTATTATGCTGCCGTAAGATCGATCATCCTCTCATCCACTCTTCTCTCTCATCTCTTTTCTCTGCGCTTTCGTCCCTTGATGTGTCCGTGTCTCTTTCGAGGGAAAGATTGACTCATCTTGATCTCTACTCCTTCTTCTTCTTCTGCAGCTTGATAACTTGGTCAATTTAGGTATCGTTCAGGCCTATCCTCCACTGAGTGATATCCAAGGGTCAGTCAATCTCAATCTGATTCATTTTTTTTTTTTTCATCTACTTTGTATTAATTATTACCTCCTCATTTTTTTTTTTTAAAAAAAAAAACAAAAGTTGTATGACCGCTCAATACGAACACACTATTATTTTGAGACCTACTTGTAAGGAAGTCGTCAGTAGAGGAAATGATTATTAATTTTTTTTCTTCTTTCTTTTTCTATCTATCTCCATTATATGATAACAACAATTAAAATAAATAAACATATGTTCATCCTCTTTACTTTTTTTGTTGTTGCTCTTCCTTGGTTCTTCAAATAACCCCCCCCTTTTTTTTTTGACCATGTCCAATTACCTCTTGTTGGGATCTTCTTCTTATATTATTCTTTGTATTGTCTTTTTTTTTTTATTCAAACTTTTTTATATATATTTAAAAATAAAAACAAAAATAAAAAATTGTTTGTTCATGATATTATAAGGTGGTTTCTTGTTTCTTTATTTATTTTACAAGTGTATAGCCCCCAATTTTGGGGATTGGGGAGGGAGTTTTAGAAAAGGGGGCTTGATGAGAAGGGTGCACAATGTTTTATTTGTGGAAATATAAGGACAAAGATAAAATTGCATTTGAAATCAAAAAGCAATGAAATTCTGAAGCAAAAAAAACAAAAAGGATGAGAAACTAAAAATATTAATATAACTATTGCCTCTGGACACTTGAAAGAACCTCTTTATAAACAATATTTTATGTTTCATATGAAGGAAGGCCAGATTCAGGTTGAGGGACTACTACCTTTGTAGTACGGCTGGACTTACTTTTTGACAATGCAACATAGAGTTGTCCATGACTAAATACAGGATCATGGAGTAAAATACCAACATTTCCAATTGTCTGACCTTGAGATTTGTTTATAGTTAGTGAGAAAGCCAGATTTACAGGGAATCGTTTCTGTATGAGCTTGAAAGGCAATCCAGACTCATCAGGGTCTGATATGAAAGGAATGTGTGGTATGGCCTCCAAGTTGTTGACTCTATTTCCTGAAATTACCTTTGCATAAATAACATTTGGGCCCAGGTTTTCCACAATCAATCTAGTCCCATTACAAAGTCCCATTGTTCAATCAAGGTTCCTCAGCATTATGATTGGGACACCTCTTTTCAAGTTCAGAATGTGAGGTGGAAAGCCTGAAATTGTTAGACTATTTATGTATTCCTGCAAGTATAGGTTTTGGGGGTCATCTTCCACTGAATCATAGCTTGTGTAAGTCTGCCTTCTGATGGAATATCTTGCAAGATCCTAGAATTTATATGGTTGACTGAAATATTCTTGCAGCAAAGAATAGCCCAGTCCAAAAAGTAATCATGATGGGAGAAAGACCTGGAAATATCTGGGAATACTTGTGTAATGAGACAATCCAAATTTTCCTTGTGGGATCCACCATGGATTACCATTGAAGCAGGCAGCTGTATCTTGTTTGAAAAATCAGTGATACCTTCTCCGTTCCCAACAGATAGTAAAAATTGCTGAAAGTGAGGATCCCCAGCTGCACGCATGTTGATGGACAGACAAATTATGTTCTGGGAAAAGTGTCTCCAGCAGTGAGAGTTGACAATGCTAGCATTAACAATTTGAGGATGTGATCCCTTCCTCACAACTGGCAAAACCTGACGGAAGTCTCCCCCTAGGATCATTACCTTTCCACCAAATGGTAGATCTGAGTCCATCAGGTCTTGGAGTAATCTGTCAACTAATTCAAGTGCATTCCTGTGTGTCATTGGGGCTTCATCCCATATTATCAACTTTGATTTCTTGAGGAAATCTGCTTTTTGTGAGTTTTTGGCAATAGAAGAAACTGAATGGTGTGATAGCCTGGGAGGAAATCCAAAGGTGAGATGAGCAGTCCTTCCATATGGCATGTTCATGGCAGAAATCCCTGTAAGATAGAAACAAAAATTAGTTGGAATATGTATGTTCAAATTGTCATGAAATTGATTCTTACCACTACCGGCACATGCAATAGAAATACTTTGAGTTGATCTTACATGTGCAAGTAAGCAATTGTATAGGAAATTTTTTCCAGAGCCACCAGGCCCATCAATAAAAAACATTGTGGATTTTCTGAATTGCAGTCATGAAGAAATTGATCAAAGGCCAACCTCTGCTGCTGGTGAAGTTGATTTACATTATCAATTTGACTTTGATCCACATTAAAGCTTGACTGCTCTTCATCCAACATCCAATTTCTTATTAGGTGGTTACTTCCAGCTGAAGGATTATATCTTGGAAGATCAGGAAATGATAAATCAATCCGCTGCAGACCATTCTGGAGTAGAATTGGATTGATTACTTCAATGATCCGGTTTGTCATGAGGGCATCATCTTGACAGCCTTGATGGATCCAATCTTCTGTCATGGAATTGTAAGAGAAATTCCATAAGAGGACAGGGTTTGAAGGTTGACATGTTGCCAATAGTATACCAAATAGTCTTCTCAAGTAAGATGGACTCATTGAAGAATCAGCTTCTGCCATTGTTTGTTCCAAATAATGATCATTTTCCAAGAGACCCCTTGCTAAAGCAGCTGAACAAAAACTTTCATGAATAGTGCTGTGAAAAGTTCTGAGATCTTCAAAGGAAGTAGATCCACAGACATGATTCAACAATAAAAGTAAATACCATCTTTCTGGGTCCAATGGAAATACAGAATAAATCCTTCCTATTGAGTTACCGCGTTGCCTTGACTTCCATTCTTTTGTCCTGGGATGCCATGTGTAATACCTAGGGAATTCAGAGTATTTCAATAACCTGGCATGTGGATCAATTCTGTTTCTTGCAAAGTACCCTGTGAGCATTGTATAACCTTCCAAAGCCCTTTCAATAATGTTTTGCAATGATTCATCTTAAGGGTATGTTACTTGATGTTGATTGGGCAAATATATGTCCAATCTGTTGACTGATGGGTAGGTGGAAGATAGTTTAAAAGAGAATATCCTCCAGAAAGCTTCAGGAGCAGCAACCCAGAGTGAGTCCGAATCTATTGATCTCATCAATACTCTCCCCAACATCCAGAACTACCTTATCATGTCCCTTGTATACATATTTGGAAAGATACTTGGGGGGTTGATAAATGCACGCCCACGCCGAACGCACGCCGATAAAAAAAAAGGCGTGCTGCCCACACGCCTTTTTTTTATCGGCGTGGGGGCTGCACGCCCATCGGCGTGCGAGACTTCAGGCGTGCGGTCGCACGCCCTGTTCAGAAAAGGGCGTGCGAACCGCACGCCCTTTTTATGTGTATAGGCAGGGGCGTGCCCCCTGCCTATACACATAAAAAGGGCGTGCGACCAACACGCCCTTTCTATGTATATAGGCAGGGGGCACGCCCCTGCCTATACACATGCTGATGTCATGCGTACACAACAATGTACGCATGACATCAGCTCCGGTCGAGGAGGCTGTACAACCTCCTCGACCGGAGGGGTTGAGGAGGTCATACACCTCCTCGGCCGGAGGGATGCCCCCTCCGGTCGAGGAGGTTGTATAACCTCCTCGGCCGGAGGGATCCCTCCCGGTCGAGGAGGTTATACAACCTCCTCGACCGGAGGGGGATTCCCTCCGGTCGAGGAGGTTGTATAACCTCCTCGACCGGGAGGGATCCCTCCCGGTCGAGGAGGTCATACAACCTCCTCGGCCGGAGGGATGCCCCCTCCGGTCGAGGAGGTTGTATAACCTCCTCGACCGGGGGGATCCCTCCCGGTCGAGGAGGTTATACAACCTCCTCGACCGGAGGGAATCCCCCTCCGGTCGAGGAGGTTATACAGCCTCCTCGACCGGAGGGATCCCTCCCGGTCGAGGAGGTTGTATAACCTCCTCGACCGGGAGGGATCCCCCCGGTCAAGGAGGTTATACAACCTCCTCGACCGGAGGGGGCATCCCTCCGGCCGAGGAGGTTGTATGACCTCCTCGACCGGGAGGGATCCCTCCGGTCGAGGAGGCTGTATAACCTCCTTGACCGGAGGGGGATTCCCTCCGGTCGAGGAGGTTGTATAACCTCCTCGACCGGGGGGATCCCTCCGGCCGAGGGGCTTGCAGTCCTCCCCGGCAGGGCGTGCGGCTGCACGCCCTCCTTGGGGGTGTCGCACGCCTGTAGATGGGCGTGCGAACTGCACGCCCATCTACAGGCGTGCCCACGCCCAAGGATGGGCGTGCAGGACGCACGCCGATAAAAAAAAGGCGTGCGGGTTGCACGCCTTTTTTTTTAAGGGCGTGCGTGGGCGTGGGCGTGCCCGGGGGGGCGTGCATTTATCAACCCCCAGATACTTGACTGCAGATATTTCTGCACAAATTTCAACATTTGTATGGCACTGATATGTTGCTGAGAGGTAGGAATTGTAAGGCACCACCCAACAATTGTCAATCATGAAGTTGTTCTGACCCCTACGTATTGTATTTCTATCTTGACGGCTTCTATACTGTGGGTAGGAGTTTTCATTGAATGAAGATTCAGAACAAAATTGTTTTGGGTACTTCTTTGAGCAAACGCCATTCACCATGCATGGTGCATTTGGGTTGTAAGGTCCACAGGGTCCATGGATCATATGTCTTTATACAGCTTGGTAAAGAGCTGGATTGGCAAGCTGATCTGGAATTTCTGCAGTCACAATTTGATCAATTTCTTCAGTAGTGCGGGGTATATACTGAGATTCTAGGACGACTAAGATATGGGCATGAGGTAAGCCCCTCTTCTGAAATTCTATGACATGTGTATGACCTTTTATTTTGCCAAGAATCCCATCTTTGTAGATTTGATCACAAATTTTCTTCATCTTTGAGTTGAATACACATGTCACAATGTCAGGTCTGTCCTGTGCTGACTGTCCAGGAAGAAGGTTTCTTTGTATTTCAATCCAATTGGGGTTGCAAGTTACTGTTATAAACAGGTTTGGGTTTCCCAATGTCTGAACTAAAGCCATTGCATCTTGGAACCTTGCCTTCATATCACGTGGGCCTCCAATGAAAGATGTGGGTAAAACTACTCTTCTACCTGATAAAGAAAGAAACAAATGTAAGAGAGTGTGGAGTTTCAATTCAGTGAGAAATATTTGTGGAGAAATCATACCTGATTCATTACCCATTTCTGCACCATTTTCATAAGCATCCACCACACCGTAAAATGGTCCACACGTAAATCAGATTGGTTCAGCCCAATATATAGCAACCTTTCAGTCTCTATCTTCACATATTGATCTACACAAGATTGCTGGAAAGGTCTACCAGCCCAGTGTAGAAGAGAATAGTCTCCATTGTGGAAGGCCAACTCGTAAGCATAATAGTTCATGGCTGTTGCAAGTGGCATTTCCTGCTTGAGTTCAGGACTCCAACCAAGATCTCCATTTGGATGTAATAGAACATAATGGAGAGGATCATATGTTCTGTCTAATTAAGATATTCTTGAAAGGGATTGGCCACGATACTTGATGATAACATCTCTTGTGGCTGTTGTCAAAGGGTCATTGCCTTCAAGGTAAGAAATGTCAGAGCATGACCACTTGGTAGCATGACCACTTAGTGAAAGTGAAAAAGAAATACCTTCTACCCAGATGGCTGCACTTTTGTCCCCTGTTGGGAGGTTATAAACTCTTTGGTCCACATTTGTTGCTGTTTCTGTAAGCCTTCTTGAGCGGTTTGGAGTGATTTCAGATGCTACACGCTCAAACTGGCGTATGAGAGGATTACACCGGTGAAGGATTGCTTGTATCCTTGCCATCAGCTCTGGGAGAAGATGTTGACCATGAATATGATGATTTTCAAACTCATTTGCATCATCATATATGTAGAGCTGCAAGAACTTTGGGACTTCTTGAGACATTGGGATCAAGCTGCCAATGTTGTGGTGAATTGTTCCCTTCACCTTGAAAGTATATATACCTTGGCCTTGGTTGTTCAAAGCAGCTCTTGTAGCAAAATTTATACCAAGTGAAGTAAATGCAAAATTGCTATTTATCAACCGTATGGATCTCATCAGTTGATTTCCTTGAGGTGAGTGGTCTTGAGTTGCATCTTTTAAAAGCTAGAGTGAATCTGGAGGAGGGGGTGGTTGATGTATGTTGATCCTCCCAGAGCGGCAGCAGAGGGCATTGGTCTCTCCTTGAAATAGTATGGCCTGGCATAATTGACATTGCCTCTCTCTTCTCAGTGTGTGTGGTCTGAAGTTTGGATCCTCTCTCCAACCCCATGCAACTGGCCTGCAAAAATTGATCTGGGGGATGTTGTCAGCTACATAGAATTCATTTTCATTTAATACAGGATGGTCATCCAAAACAAAACCTGAAGGATTATCAAATCCAATCTGGGACAAATGACAATCAACCTGATTTAGAACCTGTTCCAAATTGGTTTCTGGAATATCATCCTCCAAGTGTGGTGGTTGCTCTACAGGAGTAAGGTTTGAGGAGTTATCATAATTGGTGTAGATATTAATCTGATTGTTGGGAGAAAAATTTTGGGAATGGACCAAGTTGAAAATGGAAAATCTTGAGGGGTTGTTAGGAGTTCGATGAATTCTATTGGTCTGATGGGTCAATGAATGCCTTTGTGATGGGATATGATTTTGATTCAACTGGATTGGGGAGTGAGTTGAATGGTAGTTTTGATGGGAAGTAAGTGAATGGATATGATGAGATCTCTGATGAGAAACTGGGGATGGTAGTTGATAAGATAATTGCCAGGACGTTGGGGATGGAACTTGATGAGAGATTGGACGGCACCTTGAGGATTGAAGTTGGTGAGAGATTTGATGAGAATTTTGAGAGAATTGATGGGAATGTGGATGGTGTGTTTGAGGGTCATTGTGTAGCTGCTGAAGATGGGAAGGGTGATGATTATTGATTAAACTACCTTGGAAGTGCTGATGACTTGGATAATTGTGAGAGTTGAAAAAATAAGAATGAGGTCCAGGAGAGGATGGATGGTGAAAATGATTGGGGTTAGGGGTGGTGGGAAGATTGAGTTGAGAATTCGATTGCCTTTGCCAAAACCTAGCATTTCTTTCCCTGTTGTATGCTCTTCTGAGTTCATCAATATTCAAGTTCATTGTAGATTAATGTTGTAGATTAATGGGAGCTGAAAAGTAGAATGCAATAAGAGTATGTGGTAGGTAATCAGATTATTAATTTTAAGAATGATGGTTGTGAAAGTGGGATATTCTGGGGAGGAATGGAAGATTTCAGGTGAACAAGAGCTCAATTTATGTCTGGGGAAAGGGTAGCAGCAGTTTCAGTTTGATTAATTAGTTGTTGGTAGCAACATTAATTTGACTTGGTTTCCAGAAACAGTCTACAATATGTGTACCTTGGTTGGTAGCAACATGATTGGTTGTTATAATGATATTGGTTGTTAGCAACAGTATTGGTTGCTTTAGTGAAGAAAAAAACAACCAAAAAAGTATGTAAAAAACAGAAAAAGAAAGAGCAAAAAAAAAGAGGAACAAAAGAAGAAGAATACAACTCATGCAAAAACAGGACAAAAAAAAAAGAGCAAAAAAAAAGGAAAAAACAAAAAGCAACAAAACATAATCAAAAAGAAAAAGTGAAAAAAGAGGAAAAAAAAAGCAAAAAAACAGTGAGAAAAAAGCAGAAAAAACAGTGAGAAAAAAGCTGAAAAAAAAGCAAAAAAACATAAGCAAACAAAAAACCAAAAAAAAAAAGCAAAAAAAAAAAGCAAAAAAAAAGCAAAAAAAAGCAAAAAAAAAATAGCAAAAAAAATAGCAAAAAAAAAAGCAAAAAAAAAGCAAAAAAAAGCAAAAAAAAAGCAAAAAAAAAGCAAAAAGAAAGCAAAAAAAAAAGCAAAAAAAAAAGCAAAAAAAAGCAAAAAAAAAAATTCAATTAGGTTTCTTTAATGTTGCCCTTGGCGTTAGAAACTGAACAGACTGTACAACGTTTTCAGGGTTTGTTTGGCTTGCAAAGGCCATTTGCTTAGTTATATGTAGATTTTCGAATTGATGGTAAGTAAGGTTCCCATGGGTGGTGTTGCTGACTTATTGATGTGTCATGGTGTGGTGGTCCTTGTTGCATGCAGGGCCAGAAAGGATCAAGTGTTTTCCTTCCTCCAGGTGGTGCTTTCTTCACTATGGATGGAGAGAAAACTGTGTGGGCATCAACTTGAAAAAGTCCAGATATGGATTTCAGTTGTCCTTTTTTTGAAAAGACACAATTTCCCACTTTTTCCTCATCTGTCCCGCAATGGAAACAACATGTCCTGTCATTGACTTTGACCATTCCGGAGTTTGGCTTGATCTGGTCCGGTTGTTGAAGAAAAATGTCTAGCCATCCACTTCAACCTGTCCTCTGATAGAATACACCAGCCATTGGCTTTCTGCAACTTCAGCCTCTCACACAAATAAACTTGATTTGATTTGATTTGATTTTTTTTTTTTTTTTTTCTTTTTTCATGTGAACCTCTTGGTTGCAAAAATTACTTCCATTCAATTTTAAGTAACAATATAAATCTCTTTTTATATTTTAGACATACATAGAAAAAAAAAGGGAAAAAGTTCAAAAATATAGTGAAATGATTCTTATTTAAGGAACCTGACAGAAATTTTCAGGATCCTTGATTATGCTACCAGTAATTGGCTGCATGTGAGTACAGCTAGAGTAGAACTTGTGGCAGTCTAAGAATGATTTTTGACAAAAATTGGGTGTCATCTTGGTGTTGATTGCATCACAGATTACTGCTGCCAACTCAGGTCACAACCTGATTTCTGTATGTTAGCATGAGTCTTGATTATTTTAAATTCAAGCTCAATTGGGTTTAAAAAAGGTGAATATTTGGGTAAGAACTTGATGGTGATCTTCTTTAGTTGACTTGGTAAGCAAGCTTCAAAACTTTTCAAAGTCTTCCCCGCCATGGATCCTGGCCTTGTCCATGACAATGATTGATCCATTGGGGCAGTGATATTTGAGTTGAATAAGGAAATTGCAAATGTCAATGGCACTTGTCCCCATCTTCTTTTTCCTGTCATCATTGAGCAATTCAAAGTAAACCATCCCCGCCTTGGACATAGCACCAAGTAGATTGATCATACTTCCTCTTGCATTTGTTTTGAAGGCTGATGCTTGTCCTAATTTCTTGTTGGAATCACTATTGGAGACCATGGAAACAGATAGAAAAAAAAACTACCGCTTAAAGCGTAACCATGCAAAGGATGAGTCTGGGAGTTGAAACCAGACTCATCAATGAAAATTAGTTTCTGACCAACATTTTTCACACAGTTCAAGAAATAATTATATAATTGTTGGAGGAAAGCGGCCTCATTCCACTTTTGTGGAATGGGAGTGACAGTCTTCCAGGTCACTTCAATTGATTTGAGGAACTTATGGATGGTTGAAGGTGAAACTTGGATATTGAATTTGCTTTTAACACTTTTGGTGAGCTGTTTGAGTGTAGTGCTTGGGCTCTGCTCAAGCAAAAGGAGAATCAAGGTGATGACATTGGTTGTAAATTTTAGATTTTGACCCACATGGGTTGGTTGAAGCAGTTGGCTTTTTGTTGCAAGCATCATCAATGATGTGTCAGACTTGTTGGTTGGATATGCCAAAGGATTTTGCAACATCAACTTTATTCTTGCCATTTTTGAGTATCTCCGTTTCAATCAAGTTACCTTGCCACTGATTGGTTGGTGAGGTTGTTGCTGAGTACTCAAACAATCCTTAGCCTTTCTCTTTTTGGCATATTCTTAGTAAGATTCTGGAAGTCCTTTGATGCCAATTTGTTGGAGAAAATTCTTTTATGGATCTCTTCCATTGATGTTGCATGTGATTCAAACTCATTCTGTAGCTGTTCAGCCTCATACTTTCTCCTGTTTGTCTTGTTGTAAACTCCAGCCGCATCTGAACTGGAAGGACCTTTGACATCATCCAGATTATCCGCGGCAGAGTTGTCTACATGACCTGGATCAATCATTGTTTGAGTGCCTTTTTTTTAAGATATAAAATGTATTTCAGTGCTTACTGACAGCAGTAAGAAAGATTGATCAAGAAAAAAAATGGGTAAGTTACTTACCTGACCCAGTTGAGACCAAAAAACCAAAACGGGAGTTGTCTGCTGAGCAATACACACAGACAGGCTTGGTTCAACAGCTGACCATGTTTAGGAAAAAAAAGAGTGGCAGCTTTAACCCCCGATGTCCGGGGGTTAACCCTGCCTGTCTGGTTGTTGACTCAAAATCCCGCCCGGACATGTGTGAGTCAATGACCGGACAATTTTCTCTCCATACATAGTATGTCTATGTTTTGTGTTGCTGATGTACTATTTGGGGCAGCTGGACTGCTCTAAAAAGGTGCAAGAACATGTGGGGGCACAAATTCTGCTGATTTTTCCTCAGCGGTGGCAGTTATATTTTGTTGTTGCATGATCTGGTCCTGGTCTCTCTCTCCAAAATTGGTAATTTGCTTGTCAGCTTGCTACTAGTTCAGAGACAACCTGAGAAGAACAAAATAAAAATAAAATAAAAACATGTATGAAAATAAAAAGAGACAATTATTATTACACAACTAATGATATTGTGAATAATTATCATTTAAAAGAACATAAAGAAAGAAACATTTTAACTAATAGATCAGACATTATTACAATGTGGTAATCAAGTAATTATAAATCAAATCAATCAATAAAATGAAAATAACTTATATCTCAGTTACCTAAACTCCAAAAAAGGGGAGAGAAACATTGTAGAAAGCAAGTCTGTTGGAATTAGTGATTACTATACCAAATTGGTCTGATCAAGTCAGGTGGAGGTACACCTGGGAGACAAGTGAAGTGGATGAATGAGTTGTTGATGGTAATTGATAAGAATGTGAGATGAAAAGAGGAACAACTGAGTAAAACAAGAAGGTTGAACTAAATACATCTACATTAGAGTTAGGAATATTTCATCAACTGAGTTCAAACCTATACTCATGTTTGCAGCATGAGAGTGTAACCCCTGTGAGAATACCTATGAGATTAGTCAAAATATTGTTACTCATTCTGAAAGAGTACATCAAATAACCAGGGACACCTGAGCCAAAGTACCCTAGACAACTTACTTTTTTTTGATTAATAAAATTAACTTGAAAAAAGAATTCTCTTATTAAGCGCTAAAACTACTTATCAGTTATCAAAATATGTAATGTATATGTTTACAATAGTATGTAGAGCTCCATAAAGTATGGGATGTTATATGAATTAAACTATTTAACTATCCCTTAGATCCATAAATAATATACTCAATATCATTTGGCATCAATATCATACTGTCTATAGCAGTTTGAACATTGTTAACTGATACAAATACATACTGTATAAGTTAACCAATAATACAATCCATAGAAGAAGAAAAAAGGCAAGATGAACATAAAATTAGATGCCTGCAATCAATCAAATAACCCTTCTCTAATCAAAAGGAACTGAAAAGCTCATTAGATAAGGGGAACACAATGAATGCATTCATCTTCTCCCAGGATACCTGTCAGCCTCTGTGATGCCAAGGAGTACTCCTTCTAGCTACACAGGGTGCCAAAATAACAGGTAAAGAGCAGGAAGCTCTGGGATGAATTGTAAAAAGTTTAATTCCAAAGAGTATATGTGGAATGTGGGGACTTTATAAGAAGATATAATTAATTATATTAAAGATATTTAATATAATTAAAAATAAGAGGGGCCTGATAAATCAGGGGTTGTTTAATCCCTCAAAGGTATCTTGCAAGCAGAGGATTTAAGTACCTGGAAACACTGGGGCCTGTCAACAGGGGTGTTTTACATCCCAGACAAAAGATGGTGAAGAATATAAAGAGAAAGGGTTATTTACTTACTAGTAAAAAATACCTTAACACTCTGGATATTCTTCTAGGGGGAAATTGAGCAGTTGGAAGCACTTGGAAAGGTGGTTGGAAGGGCTGGATGGACACTGGGCAATTTCAAGGCAGTAAAAAGGGGCTAAAGAACAGATACTAAGACCTTACCAGACAGAATAACAATAGTAGAGCTATGGTGATATGTAGGTAAGAATTTGTAGTATACATATTAAAGCATGAGGAATCAAAATACAGGGGAAAGAAGGGCTTCTTAAATGACTTTCTGGAGTCCTGATGGCAAAACACAGGATGTATTTTTGGCTATGGGAAAAATAAAAGGAAGGGTTTAAGATTCAATATAAATGTATGTAGTTGTTTAATCAAATTTCCATATGTACAGGCTGTCTACTATTGGTACAGCCTGTGTATGCTCTTTTTCTGGCATCTTGAGGGGCTTCTGAACCTCTGACAAGGCTTGTTAGATGTGTTGATCCAAGGTTTTAATTACATGTCATCAAGTATTGATTAAATGACATGTGTAATTGTTGATCACACTTGTCAGAGTTTAAATGGTTTGTATTGTATAAAATGAGAAATACATCTATTTGTTTTCTCTGTGGGCACTTCAAGAGCCTCTTTTTTAGTCACTTTCATGCAGTTTCTTTGGGAATGCATAACTGCAGAGATCTGTCAAAAAACTTTTTCCCACTAAGGATGTAGTATATTTATTTTGAACAGTGGTTCAATTATTATGTTTGAGAGGTTCTCATGTTTTTTCCTTCCCTTTGATTTTGGTCTTTGTTCCTCTGACTCATCCTTAGTGTGGCTAGTATTTAATTAAATGAAATAAATAAATAAATAAAATATAGTATATTACTAGTATTATATACTTACATTATGTATGTCATATGTATTTATTTTATTATGTTTCTATTGAAATACATTTTTATTTCGTGGTTATGTATTCATTCTAAATTTTAATATCTAATAATTATTTCAGCGCTTAGTAGTAATAACCTTTTGAGTTATTTTACTACTAGAAGTTTTAAGTTATCTGGGGTACTTTGTTATGTTGCTTTATCTTATTATTATTCATTTATTACCTTTTATTAAATGAGTAATAATATATTTTATATTTTAATTTATATTTTGTTCTAGTCAGGTTGTCTCTGAACTAGTAGCAAGCTGACAATACCTGCTTGTGAGATGATTGAATGGAAAGCTGCAGAAGCTCCCACAATGCAAGTAAGTAAAGAATCCCCAAGGAAACAAATAGTACATGTAAATAAAGAAATTGCACATAAAAAATAAATCTGTAATATGGTAATTTGATTATCTGTATTTAATTCTTTTGATCTTACTGAAAAACTCAATAACAGACATTTGAAAAAAAAAAAAAACAAGAAAAGAGAAGTATTAGGAATTAAAAAGAATAGCAAAAAAATAAAAAGAGTTAAAGACAAGAAGAGAGAAAGGAATTTTACCACTGTTACCATAGATTGTTTGTGGAGTTTTTAGCATGGATAACAGAGATAACAAAGAGGGAGTTCTAGTAAAAGAATAAAAAGAAAAGAAGATTTTCATTAAGGACATCAACCAACAAAGAAAGGAAAGAGAAAGACATGAAGAGGAGGAAAGAAAATTAGTATACCAACTAGATAAAAATGGGAAGATTGATTCAGATTCATTCAGTGATCTGAAACAAATTTTAGAGAGATTGCTATTGATGAATGAAGAAAGAAAGGGTTGTCAATCTTGGTAGAATTGAATGGATGTGTCTGCCTTGAAAATTAAGCTGTATTATTGGCTGATATGTATATACTGTTGATGATTTGTCTTGGACTCTTGTGGAACTGAAATTCATATCTAACTGATAAAGTTTATCACACCATTCAGTTTTAATCAACCGATGAATTGAGCTTATCTGGAGAAATTACCAAGAAATATTCAGCCAAAAATAATAATATATGTTTGGACTTGAGAAAATTCCAGTTTGTCACACCCTGCATGTATGCCCATACGTTTGTGTTCCCAAGGAGCTTTGTAGAGTTCAATTCTACTTCAGTTACAGATGAGTTTAAATTCAGCTGAAAAAAATTACCTGTGTTTTGACTTGAACAAATGCCAGTACTGTGTCACATGAATGTACTTGCATACATTTGCATGCCCAAGGTATTACATGAAATTGAATTTTCCTTGAATTCCAGATGAGTTGTGATAAATTTCAGCTTTAAATGCAGGTGGGTTCATATCAGCTCATTTTGAATTGTTGTTGCTATCAATATGTGTTCCTCATTGGTTATGACATATATCAAATTTTTTTCAGGTTTTGTTTCATGTTGACCTTGTGGATTTATTCCATCAAGTTCTATGAGAAACATGGTTTATGGCACCTTACAGCAGGTGCTGGAAATGTTCCCCAGGTGTGAGTTTATGAATACAAAGTAGAATACATCTGAGGGACTGATGATTTGGTAACTAGTATCACTAAAGTGTGAGCCTAGGTTTCTTATGTGAAAACATGACTCCAAGATGTGGGGAAAAAACAGGATGATTTCAAGGGATAAGAGAAATGAAACTGCTAGAGAAAAGGGGAGAGAAGAAGAGAGGGATTGATAAAGTTTTAACTTTTTGGATTGATGATGATTGATTATTGAGTGCTCTTTGAAAATGGAATCAGCTCAACCTGGAAAATTTGCCTAAGAAATGCCAGAGTATTTGGAAATCCAGCAGACTCCTCACACACTAAGGAGATTACAGTGGAGGGAAAACTGAATTAGTAAGATTGTCAGCCCTGATTTTTGGACCTATAGTCAATTCTGGAAGAGGGAAAAATGGAGTGATAATTGATAAGTGTTTTTGACTGATTGATGTTGAATTTGATAACCAATGGCTGAGAAAAGGGGAAGGGTAAAGAGAGTAAAAGTATCTGTAACAAAATTAAGGTTTGAAAATGGAACTTATCAACTGTCAGCTTGCTACCAGTTGAGAGAAAAACTGACTAGAGCAATTAAATATACGGAAAAAAGAAAAATAATTTAAATATGGGCCTTAATAAAAAAAAAAGGTTTTTCCACACTTAAACACACAGCTTTTCCTGGGCCCTGGGACTGCAAAAACAATTTTTTTGTTTTGTTTTATGTTTCTCAGCTCAATTTCAAGCCTTCTCCCAAAAACACTCAAGTTAATTGCTACACTTTGAAGGGTGCAGAAATTTATTGTGTAAACAATTTGTTTTACTAAAAACTGAATGTATGAATTTTATTTCTTGAGCACAGATGTTTTTATTTGATTAAATCATGGCGGGCTATTTCCAGTGGCCATTTGAAAATTTGAATGGGCCTTGATCATCAAAAAATAATAAAAGAAAAGGATTTCACCAGGGGGGAATATGTGGCACTCTCTAGAGAGTGCCAGACTGTGATTTTATCCATCACACTGTCTGATGTCAGTCAAATGCCAGTCTTAGGTCAACTGTGAATTGATTCTATTTCATAATTAACTCATTATCAACTGTTGGAGCTTGTATGATGAACTGATTTGTCTGCCAGTTTTCACTCATGATTGATTTCTACTGGTCTGATTTTTACCCTACTCCATGCTAATTTGACATCTAGCACTACAAGAAAAACTCTAGAGACTTCCAGAGGTTGATATTCAGCAATCTTGAATTAAAACTAAGCTGATGAAGGAGTCACACACCCAAATTCTGTAGTGGTGGCACACCTTGTTCAAAATTCCTTCTTACAGAATTCTGAACAAGGTGTAGTGCTCATTGCACTAGCAAACTCAGCATGCTTTTTTCCAGACAATGCAACACATATACACTGAATGTTGTGAGTTCAGTACAGACCTGTAATCTAGAGGATATACACACCACTAGGTAGTGCATTGGTAGACCAGCTAAAAAGTGTATTGCATACAAACAGCACAAGATGGGTGTACAGACTGGTCATGAAGTTGAGAAAAAAAATAAACATAATGGCTCTCACAGAACCAGTCATTTAGTGAAGTGTGCTCAAAAGAATGGCCCCTACAGAGCCAGTTATCACATGCAGCTAAATAAATGTGATGACTTTTTTTTGCCAGCCACCTAATGGCTTGACTACATTTGATGGCCTGGACATAACCAGTAATAACATGTAGTGTGAATCAATTTGATGACCATTGCAGCTCATTTTATGGAATGTGACCACATTCAATGGCTTCTGCAGGTAGTCAAATGGATTCACAATCCATTTGATGGCCGGTTCAGGTCATCAAATGGAGTGTGACTCCATTTGATGACTGGCACAGTTTTCAAAATGGAGTGGCTCCATTGAATGGCTGGTACCAAGAATTCTATGGGGTGCATCTCCATTCAATGACCTTGGTAGAATTTCAGAGTGTATACTCATCTCTAGCTATTCTGTTACATCCCTGATACATCTCTTCTGTGAAAATTCCATTTCCAATTCTACTCAACTCCTCTTCCTATCTATCTTCCCCTTCTTCTCACTTCATCATACTCATCCTCACTCTTCACTCAACATTCACACTCTCCTCTATCCCTACAACCATCAAACTTCAGCATCAACCTTAAATTCATCATCAACCTCTCAACACTATCCTCCTCAATACATCTTCCTTTCCTTTCTTCCCTTCCTACTCAATCCTTCTTCTCTCAACTCTCATATAAAACAACACTCTTCATTCTTCCTGGTGCAACCTATGTTCATCTTCTTCTATTCAATCTCAAATACTAACTATCTGTTCCTTCTAGTCTTATCTTTCCTCTCATTTATACTCTTCCTGCTTACCTTCAGACTCCCTCTCTCATTGTCATATTTTGTCTGAATGTTGGTTCAGTATCTCTTGTTATATCTCACTTTCTTTTCACAACTAAATGTTTCCTTTATGTTTCTATTTCAGCTTTTTCCCCTCTGAAGTAGTTCAAACTGTCAGACATTGAGAGAATTGGTCCACATGTCTCCAAAATAATACAAGTCACATAACCCAATGGTTAAGGACTTATGTTTATAAAAAAGGGAATAAAAATTGAACTAAGTAAATTATCTTCAATTTACAAGTTCAATTCCCACAAGACTCATAATTTCTGTATTCATTTTATATAGTATTTATCATTTTTAATAAATTAAATAATAATAAGAAATTCTAAATTTAAGGAGAGATTAATATCTCTCCATGAATTTACCCTTAATATTACAATTTAGTTATGTCTCCTACAAGGGGACTATTATCTTGAATTGACCCATGTAATACAAAATCTTTGAGTTATTACATTGGGGTAACATACTGAGTAATATTTAAAGGGGCTAAAAAACCTTCTAAAAGGAATTTCCCCCAGATTATTACCATACAAACCCGTACACCTTACTACAAATCATTGAGTGGGGTTTTTAAATAATCCAAAACAAATCCTTTTTTACTCTTTTCCCCTTCTGGACCTGTTTCCTAGTCACTGAATAACTATTCTAGTGACTAGAAGTCCTCTCCCTTCCTCAAGGAGTTGTTGAAGCAATCAGCGCTGAGCTCTATCTAGCCCCGTTCCCTTGTTATACAAGGGTGCTAGCTCTTCCGCTGTAAAAAGCGTAGAACTGCTTAATTTCCACTGGCTGTACCAGCTATAGTGTGACCCTAATACATAATAATAAACTTTTAATAAAGTATTATTATATATATATCATTCTACCCCGCGTCACTTTAGAGACGGGGGCTGACACAAACACAGATCATCAGTCTTTTAGAACCAGCCATAAAATTGAGTCACAAATCCATTTTATAGCTCTACTGGCTAAAAAATGGATTTCTGACTCCATTCCATGGTACAGTCCAGTCATCAAATGGAGTTTTGACTCCATTGAAGGACTGGTTACACACCCTGGTCATTGAATGGAGTCACAACTCATTGAATGACCAGACTGTTCAGTCATTGAATGGATTTGTGACCCCATTCAATGACCCCAGTGTGGAACCAGTAATTGAATGGAGAACATTAAATTCAATGAACCTTTGCACCGGTCATCAAATGGAGTCATACCTTCATTAAGTTACTGGAATGTACCATGCATTTAATGGAGTTGTGAATCCATTTGATAGGGGTACAGGGCTATTGGATGGAGTTGGGACTCCATTTTATTACTGGTAAAGTCCAGTAATTGAAAAGAGTTGTGACTCCATTTGATGGCTGGGAAAATTGGGACAGCATGGCCATCCAACAATTTCAAAACTCAATTTGATAGCTGGTGCAGTGCTATCACATGGAGTTGTGACTCCATTTGCTCAATGGTACAGTCCGGTCATCAAATGGAGTTGTGAATACATTTGATGACTGGTTGTACCGTTCATTGAATGGAGTAACACTTCATCCAATTTTCTGTACTGGCCATCAAATGGAGTCACACTCCATTCAATGGCCTATACTGGCCATGAAATGGAGTCACACTCCATTCAATGGCCTTTAATGGCCATCAAATGGAGTCACACTCCATTCAATGGCCTTTAATGGCCATCAAATGGAGTCACACTCCATTCAATGGCCTTTAATGGCCATCAAATGGAGTCACACTCCATTCAATGGCCTTTAATGGCCATAAAATGGAGTCACACTCCATTCAATGGCTTTTAATGGCCATCAAATGGAGTCACACTCCATTCAATGGCCTGTGCTGGCCATCAAATGGAGTCACACTCCACTCAATGGCCTGTGCTGGCCATAAAATGGAGTCACACTCCATTCAATGGCCTGTGCTGGCCATAAAATGGAGTCACACTCCATTCAATGGCCTGTGCTGGCCATCAAATGGAGTCACACTGCATTCAATGGCCTGTGCTGGCCATCAAATGGGGTCACACTCCATTCAATGGCCTGTGATGGCTGTTAAATGGATTCCACTCAATTTGATGGCCTGTACTGGCCATAAAACGCAGTCACACTCCATTCAATGGCCTGCAATGGCCATTAAATGGATTTCACTCAATGGGTTCCACTCAATTTGATGGCCTGTAATGGCCATCAAATGGAGTCCACCCATTTTGATGGCCAGTGCATTGAATGGAGTCACAACCCATTCAATGGCCTATAATGGCCATCAAATTCCACTCCATTTGATGGCCTGTACTGGCCATCAAATGGATTCCACCAAATTTGATGGCCAGTGCAGGCCATTGAGTGGATTTTGACTCCAGTTAATCCATATTTGTCATCAAATGCAGCACAATCCATTTGATGACTGTCCTGGTCAGCTGTGGGTGTCCACCCTGAATCTTGTGCAAACATTAGGGGTGGAGATTTCTGCTGTGCCCTTCCCCACTGATAACTCAAAAACCAAAAAAAACTTTTGGTAATTATTCGGGATCATGTTGTTTCTATGAGTTTTCCCAGGTATCCAGATTGGATCAAGAGACTGGTACAATACCAACATCCACCCTGAAGATTTCCCAAACATGAGGGTGGATATGCCCTCCCAGAAAATCTGAAACCAATATTATCCCTGTATCCTTATTTATGGGAGATTATATTGTTTATCTTTGAGTATTGGGAAAACCCAAACTAAAATAAGTCCCTCCTTGCCTGTTGCATTGCCAAAGGAACCTATGCCTTATGGGGATTTTTTGTCAGAATTACTTGAGTTTTGGTGGTACTAAAATTTGAGTGCCCAGAGCTCAACCTAGATGATTATCCAAGTATCCCAAGAATTCAAACTTTTATGAAATATTGGCCACTATGTTATCCTCATTCAATTCAATACAACATGCCCTTTTCTTCAAGCCAATTTTGTTTTTCAAAGACTTCACAAACAGTGAGTTTGGACAGATTCAAAGCAGATCACAAAATAACTGTCCGTGTTCATTGTCTAATCTGATGCAATGTGCTCTTGAAAGCCTTGAACAACTCCCAATACAGGGGAGTTTTGAACCTGTGGCATAAAGCTTCCAGTAATCAATTATTCTTGGTTGTATGCTAGGGTATAGCTGTTTTTTTTTGGTTTTTATTCAGATTTTTATAAAAAAACAAAATTTAAAGGGTGTACAATAACAATGTTTTTTTTTATTTAAAAAAAACAATGAATAGGTAAGAATAATGCACTCCACAAAAACATGTCCTGATATAGGTTGAGAGTTTCAGGCTAGAGGCAGAATATACCAAAATGAGGGGTCAACTGTCCAAACCCTCATGTGAGAAAAGCTGATAAGACATGAGCACCTCAAACAATGTCTCAGGAAAGGGAGGGCTTTGTTAAATCTGGGGAAAATAACACATGACAGATTTTCTGGAGTATCCAGATTGGTATCATATTCCAGATCCACTAAGTTCACAATTGTCAGCCTTAGAGACAATAAAGCTGTCCTACCCTTACCTCTAGGCCAACAACTATTTCCCTAAAGACTCCAAATAAACAAAAGATGCACCTTAAAACAGAAACTAATACTATTTGATATATGTAATACCAAATAACCCATAAAGTATAAAGCACATACCTTATAAATCTTGAAAAATATAGGATAATCTCCTTGTCCATGTAAAGATAAGGATTATCATCTATATACAAGACATAACCCATAGATGATACTGTAACACATAATAAAACAGTACCAATGAATTGTTTCTGCATTAAGACAAGTGGCTATTACAGATTAAGAATGCCAAGCCACTCGTTTCAATACTAAGACTCAAACACCATGTTCTAGACTGATTAAAAAGCACATGGTCTATTGAGTAGCTACATCCTGCTAAAGACATGGTAATTAAACATGACTGTTGAGAATTACACATGTACTTGTACAGGAAATAAATCCCCCAGTACTTTGAGCTGAAGGGAAAGAAGTCATACATAAATATACCCATGTACTACCTTTTAGGTTTTTCACCCAGATTTATAAGCCATCACCAAGAATTAAATTCTTAGTACTGCCTTAATAAATCCTTGAAGTAACCTTCCAGCCTGTACCTTGTTTATCCTGAACCATTTCTTACATTATTATTCCACCAACCATTGCCCTTAAACAAAGGAAGAAGATTTTTCCCCCCTTTATGGCTACAAAAACACTCTTACCCTTAAATAGCATCTTTGCAGACCTATATTCTATGTTGGAGGTTTTCCAGCAATAACTTAACCCCTTTGATCCAAAGGTAGGGTTTCAGTTACATAATACTCATGTTTTTCTGGCTTTATAATGCCATTTCCTTGTGTCCTGCAGTCACATAAGAGACACAGGCTCACAAAAATACAGTATCACAGGTATTGGGTATACATATTACTGATCACAGGATAACCCTTTCCACTCACCCTTCTGCAATCATACATACAAATTTTCAATTCACGGATAGCCTCTCAACTAAATGGATTTTTGACAATATTGACAAACAAGCTACCCAGCTAAGATTGAGGAGGAAGGTATCACCTGTAAAGTTCTCATAAATAACTTCACAGAATTGAAGAGCACAGCCAATGGAGGGACCAAAGGATACAGAAAGCAGCTCAATTTCATTTTATAGTGACAAGAATCCAAGAAACACAGCCAGACAGGCTGCCTGGGCTGCTGTCAAAGTGATTTCATATCACCTGTGATTGGTTTACAGTCATTTTAACCAAACAATGCAGGAGACAAATAATCTAGCCACCAACAACTGCACCATGCTACACCATTGTGACTAAATTTGCACTCATCTTCAAATGCTTGTGCCAAGATGGCGTAATGAGAAAATTGAAAAGGCAAAACAAAAGGAATAAGTTGATGTTCCTCATGTGTCAGCTTGCTACTAGTTCAGAGACAACCTGACTAGAACAAAATAATAATAATTAATTGAATAATAAAAATACATATGAAAGAGACATTATTACACAATTAATAATGTAACATAAATTGTAATAAACCTAAGAAAAATATAACATTTTAGAATATAAACATTATTACATAGGAATAATTGAAGAAACAAATATGAATGTAATAAACAAATTAATAGTAAAATAAGTAATAACCCATTAACCTATGAGATAAATGAGAATATTATTAAATATTCTGATAAAGAACGTAAAGTAACCTAGGGTACCTCAGCCAAAGTATCCTAGAAAACGTACTCCTTCCAATAATAAAATTGACTTAAGAACACTCCTATTAAGCACTAAGAATACTCACTAGGTATAAACATATGTAATATGAGAGTATTCTAACAAGTAGAAGTACTTAAACTAAAGGATGATAACTTGCATAAACTATATAATGATCCTTTAAACATATAAATAAAATATTAAATAACATTTGACATAAATATCACACTGTTTTATAGTCTTTGTAATATTATTTAATTCTACAAATACATACTGAATTAGTTAACTAATATCATAATAAATGAAAGAAAAAAACAGGGGAGAAGGAAAACATTATAATACTTCAAAAAAGTCTAAAAGAACTTGCACAATTAAAATAAATAAAATAAATAATAAGCTCTTTTAATCACGGGGAAAGAATAAATGCTGACACTTTCCCAGGATGTGTGCTTGTCAAATAATTGAATGGAGAGCAGGAAAAGCGCCCATCATGCAAGTATGACAAGAATTCGCATGGTACAGTACTTTATATATGAAATAACCAAATTAAACAGGAATAAGGATTTTTACCACAATGTGATCATTTGTTTCAAATATTTATTGATCAATTGATCAATACATGTTGTAAATCAAACCAAAAGCTCTTGAAGCGCCCTCAGATGATGTCATTAGATTATTGACAGGCTGTATTGATCATTGACAGCCTGTACATGTAATAATTTGATAAAATACATCATTTATTTACTACTAAGGATAACTCCTTCCTTGTAGTGTTCCCATAGCCAAATTAACACTTTATGTCTTGCCATCAGGGATCCAGAAAGGCATTGAAGAGGCCCTTTATTCCCCCTGTATTATGATTCCCCAGATTTATCATATTTACAACCAGCATTCCACCAGTCCAGCATACTAGTGTCACGCTCTGTGATGCCAAGGACTGATAACCTTCTAGCTACACAAGGTGCAAGACTCAAAAAATTTTTAAATAAATTATTTTAGAGGATTTTAATCTTTTTATTAATATTAAAAGATTATAAATTTAATTGGGAGGGGCCTGCAAGCAGGGGTGTTTTGGGTGCCCTCCAAAGGTGTTTGTGATAATTCACAGAAACTTTGTAACCTTTTACACTGGGGCCTGCAAGCAGGGGTGTTTAAGTGCCCAGTAAAAATAGTGGCTAAGAAAGGGCCACAACTCCTAGTGAAACAAGACTTACTGTAGGCTTTAAGAGGAGAAGGGGGGGCTTTCTTAAGGTAAACTGGACAGCTTGAAGCGGTTGGAAAGGTGGGCTTGATGACTGGACAGAGTTGGAGTTGAGGAAAAGAGGCTTTGAAGTCTTGAAGACTGATTTACTGGGCAGGACACTAGTAAGCTGGACTGGTGGAATGCTGGTTGTAAATATGATAAAGCTGGGGAACCAAAATACAGGGGGAAGAAAGGGCCTCTTAAATTCCTTTCTGGAGCCCTGATGGCGAAAAATCAAGTGTTATTTTGGCTATGGGAACACTACAAGGAAGGAGTTATCCTTACTAGAAATAAATGATGTAATGTATCAAATTATTACATGTACAGGCTGTCAATAATTAATGCAGTCCTTCAGTCATATGTAGACATCATCTGAGGGCGCTACAAGAGCTCTTGGTTTGATGTACAACATGTATTGATCACTTGATCAATAGAATAAAAAAGAAATAATCAAATTATAGTACAGAATCTTATTGCTGTGTAATTTGGTTATTTCATATGTAAAGTTCTGTACCATGAGAGTTCTTGTCATACTTGCATGGAGGGCGCTTTTACAGCTCTCAATTCAATTATTTTACAAGCAAAAATCCTGGGACAAGTATCATCATTTGTTATTTTCCCTTGATTAAAGGAGCTTGTCATTTATTTTAATTGTACAAGTTCTTTTAGACTTGTTTGAAGTATTCTGATGTTTTCGTTATCTTCTATTTCGTGTCTTTTATGTGTTATGACATTATTTAACTTATGCTGTATGTATTTGTATAAGTTAATAATAATACAAAGACTATAAAACAGCGTGATATTTAGGTCAAATGTTATTTAATATTTTATTTATGTGTTTAAAGGATAATTCCATAGTTTATGTAAGTAATTATCCCGTATTTTAAGGACTTCTACTTATTAGAATCCTCTCATATTACATATGTTTATACCTAGTAAGTATTTTAGTGCTTAGTAGGAGTATTCTTTAAGTTAATTTTATTATTAGAAGGAGTACGTTTTCCAGGGTACTTTGGCTGAGGTACCCTAGGTTATTTTACTTGCTATTTCAGAATATGAAATAATATTCTCTTTTATCTCAAAGTTTAATGAGTTATTATTTATTTTATTATTACTCTATTTATTATATTTGTTTATTGCATTATTACTACATAATAATGTTTATATTTTAAAGTGTTATCTTTTCTTTATTTTTATTATAATTTATGTTACATTATTACTTATGTAATAATGTCTCTTTCATATGTATTTTTTATTAATTAATTATTACTTTATTTATTGTTCTAGTCAGGTTGTCTCTGAACTAGTAGCAAGCTGACATTCCCTACCTTTAAGATGATTCTTCTAAGAATTAAAGTTTGTTATCCTATTCATTTTCTCCCTGAAACTCTAAAGTTCCTCAAGTGTATAGGACCATCAGGTATATTATTTTCAGGTAACCATTCATCTTTATCCGCAGAAGTGTTTTTATATCTAACAAGGTAAAGTCTGGTATCTTTGCCATTAATTCTTTCTTTCTTTTGTTTAAGTATTTTCAATACTTTAAGTTTATTGTTAGCCTCAGGTTCAACTAACAAAGGTATAGGTTCTTGTACAACTATTGGCTCTTCACTGTTTCTCTGATTAAAAGGTTTCACCAAACTTACTGGGAAAACTGGGTGTTTTCTGGACAATTCTTCACTTAATATCATTTCCACCGCATTTTTACCATGTAGTTGCTTAATAGTGAAAGGGCCTACAAAAGAAGGTTTAAGTTTCTTATTTCCTCCTAGGTTGTTAAAATTCACGGTAGATAATAACACTTTATCTCCTATACTGAAAGAAGGTTCTTTGTGGCTTTTATCCCACCTAGTTTTGTTGTACTCCACTGCTTCTTGTACACATTTATTAGCATGATCATGAGTTATGTCTAACATATTTTTGAAATCAGCAGCTGTTGGGTGTACGTGTGGTAATTTGGAATTGACATGATCTTTTGGTACTCTAGGGATCCATCCTCTTTCTAAGATGTATGGTACTTCCTTCGTAGAAGAATGTTTACTACTATTATAAGCTATTTCTAAAGCAGGTAATAGGCTGACCCAATCATGAGTATATCCATCATGATTTTTGAATTCTAATCCAAATGTGCAAAATCTTCTCAGCATATCTTCCAGAGTTTGGATCATTCTTTCAGCTAATCCGTCAGTCTGAGGATGATATGCTGTTGAAAAGGCTAATTTAGTCCCCAACATATCATGTAAGTTGCGCCAAAATTCAGAAGTGAACTTGGGATCTCTATCACTGATAATAATTTTTGGTATTCCTACGTCAGACATTATTCTGTTCCAGAAAAGCATGGCTACTTCTGTCCGATTTCTGTACTCTAATCCACTTATTGTGGCGTGTACAGTAAGGACTAAAAAAATAACTTACACTTAAATAGTGTAATAAACAAATAACAATAAAGATAAATACTCAAGTGTTGTAAAAACACTAAGTACAGCAATATAACAGGTTATTACCCTGCTGCCAAAACTTCTGTTGAATGAGTAATAACTCAGAAGGGCTAACCAGATTTTATACACGGTTCTTCCAATCCAATTAAAAGTGTTTAATTGATTGGGGGGGATTTTGGTTGAGGAATTTTAACTAATGAAGATAGTATATAAATAAAGGCCAGTCCTCCTTACTTACAGGAGAAGGTGAGCGCCTTTGTAGCTTATAATAAGTTATCTATGTATGTTAAAATTGATGGGGAGTAATCTTCATTTTGGTGAAGGAAACTCCTTCTTAAATGATAAAATAATTATTTATTTCACAAGCTTCCTGGAAGCAGTGATCAGGGTAAAATCACCAGGGAGAACTGAGCACCCTGTTCGTGATCTGATGTGAAAAAGGGTGTCATTCCTATGTAGAATGACCCCATAATGATTTCACAATGAATTGCTTAGTGGGAAATAATTATTTCAGCATTAAATAATTATTTCACTAAGGAGTCCTTGTGAATAAATTTTCTGGGGACCAAGGTATGAAAAAGCGCTTGCCCTGAGTTATCAGTAATGTAAAATCACATGTACTTATGTATTTAATACATACTACATAAGTTATGTAATTAGATACATATGTAATCTTATAGTATATATTACTATGGGTTATGCTGGGATTTTCCAGGATTTTCAAGGAAAAAACTATACCAATAAATGGTTCTTTATCTATTTATTGCGTGTTTGAAAATTAATTTGCCAAGGATTTTCTTAAATTAAATTTCCTTGGATTTTTGATAAAAAATAGATATAATTGTATTATTCTGTTTTACATGTGTAGATGTAATTTTATTATTCTGTTACGTGTGGTCATGAGTGTGGCTTGAACACAGGGCCTTATGTATCAACCAGATATTTCTAGGCTTGTTATTAACTGTTAGACTATATACCAATTATTGAAACAGTTGAGTGTGATTTCTGGTATAATCAGAAAATCTAGTTAAATAAATAAAATAAAAATAAAATAAAATAAACAATAATATAATTAAATATTATTAATTATTCAGCTTGCAGTTTCAAGTGTTACATAATGTATGTAATATCTTGGTGGCTGACAACTTCCATAGCTGTGTCATCTTTATGGTTTGGAATAAACCTGGCCCTCTTAGAATATCTATCTACTACAATTGAGACAGAGTTATAAGAATAAGATCCTCCTGGAGGTAGTCCTGTCACAAATTCCATGTTTATGATTTCCCATATAGAAGTAGGTTCTTTAATAGTTTGAAGTAATCCAAATCTCTTTCCTGTTTGTTTGTTAGATTTTTGGCAAATTATACAGCTTTTTATGTATTTTGTGGTTTGGTTTTTCCAATCAACCCACCAAGCTGTATTCTTAATTCTCTCTATAGTCCTTTCTTCTGAAAAATGGCCTGAACCTGTCACGTCATGACATTCTTCTGGCATATTTCTAATTTGAGAATTATCACAAATCACTAATACACTAGAATGTCTGTGTCTATAGTATATGAGACCATCTAGAAGTGTAAATTTTCCTTCAGAATATGGTTTGTGAAGGGAACTAGGTAAACTAGCAATCAATTCAGGGGAACTATTCTGATTACTAAGGATTTCAATTAATTTGACCATTTCAGCATCCTTTTGGTAACTCTGTTCTACTAGGTCAAAATACGCTTGATCCAAGTCACAAGCATGAATTCCCAAGATGGGAAATATATCTTCATCTTCTGGATCATATGCAGGATTGTCTGGCGTATTAGGTAAAGCCCATCTACTAAGTCCATCTGCATTCTTGTGCTTAGCTCCTGCTTTGTGTACTATAGTCATATGCCCTCTAAATTGCTGAATAGTAATCTGCCATCTTAACATATTTCTGTTAGGAGTTTTCATATTCATAAGAGTTTTGACTGCAGTACAATCAGTGACTACCACTACTTTGCAACCTTCCAAATAATAATGTAGTTTGTCTAGAGCCCAAACAAGAGCTAAACATTCCATCTGGCTGGCTGTCATGAGCCGTATTGCGGGCCTGCCCGCACTAAAGCCCGCACCACATGTAGATAGTCTATCACGTACATGTTGTTGCAATGAACAATCTAGAGCAGTAGTGTTGATGTTGTGGAAGGATTAGTTCATTGCATGAATAAAAAGATTTGAAAGAAATGATAAGAAAAGATAACAAGGAAAAGAGAATAAAGAAATAACTAACCTAGAGCAGTAGTGTTGATGTTGTGGAAGGATGAGGAAAGGAGTCCTTCCACGACTGCTGCTCTAGTTTACTACTCTACAAGATGTCACGGATGTGAAATGTAAGAGAAAGGTTTGAGAGCAGAGAATAAAGAGACAAAACAAAGAGAAAAGAAAAAATAGAATGAGAAACCTCAACACCCCCCCTTGCTGAAAACCTGATGTAAAATTGAAAAGACAAAAGAGAAACAAATAATAATGAAGAAAAATGAAAGAGAGAAAAGAAAGAAAGAAAAGAAGAAAAATTCAGACCAGGCCAAAGCGAGCACGGTGATTTTCCAAGAGAATCCGGGTGAGGGGTTTTGTGAGCATGTCCGCTAGCATATCCTTTGTGGAGACATGCAACACCGAGATTTTTCCGCTCTTTACGCATTCACGTGAGAAATGAAATCTTGCGTTGATGTGTTTTGTTCGGGAGTGATGTTCAGGATTTTTGGCGAGCGCTTCTGCTCCAGCGTTGTCGACATGAAGAGGAATGGCTGATTTGGGTCGTAGCTTGAGCTCAGTGAGAATGTACTGAATCCATAGTGCTTCTTTGCAAGAGTCCGAGAGCGCCTTGTACTCCGCTTCGGTGCTAGAGAGCGAAACTGTGGCTTGCTTTCTGGACTTCCACGAAATTGCACCATCGCCGATTCGGAAAGTGTAGGCCGAAGTTGAATGACGATTGTTTCGATCTTCCGCCCAGTCGGAATCAGAATATCCGGCACACGTCATAGAACCTCCTAAACGGAGGCGGAGGTCCTTCGTCGAAACCAAGTAGTTGAGGACTCGGACTGCAGCTTTCCAATGAGCTTCTGATGGATTTCGAAGGAATTGAGATAAACGATTTACGGCAAAAGCAATGTTGGGTCGGGTGCACTGAGCCGCCCAGAGAAGAGCACCGATTAACTGAGGATAAGGGCCAGGGGATTGGGGTTCCTCTGGCTTCCTAGGAACCAGATCTTTGAAATACGAGTCGGTGGGGGTAGATACCGGAACGTGAGAGGAGGGAATGAAACGGTGGTGCAGGTCCGAGATGTAGTGAGCTTGAGAAACAAAAACAAGACTTTGATGGACGTCCCGTTCTATTTTCATGGACAGGAAATGATGAAGATCTTCATTCGCGCCGATCTTGAATTGCTTTCCGAGATTATCAATGAGAGGATCCACAAAAGATGGTTCCCCCACTATTACCAGATCGTCAACGTGGACCGTCACGGCTCCTATGAGGGCGTTATTCTTGAGGGAAAAATAGAGAGTTGGATTGTACTTCGACTGAGTTAAGCCCGCCTGAAGAAGACCGTTGTGAAGTTCAATGTTCCATTCGCGGGGAGATTGTTTTAAACCGTAGATCGAGCGCTTTACTTCACAGACCCAGTCGGGATGATCTGGATCTTCAAATCCAGGTGGTTGTTCCATGTAGACCGGTTCTTGAAGACGACCGTTAAGGAAAGCGGTCTTGAAGTCGACCTGGCGACCTTTCCACTTCTTGATGGCCAGAAGACTCAGGATCAGACGTAGGGTTTCTAGACGAAGAGTGGGAGCAAAAACTTCATCGTAGTCGACTCCACGGACTTGAGTGTAGCCCATCGCTACTAATCTGGCTTTGAGTTTCTGAATTGTTTTATCCGGACGGCGTTTTATTTTGAAAACCCACTTAGATTTGATTATCTTGCGCTTCACGGGGCGAGGGACGAGGTTCCAGGTTTCCATGCCTAGGAGAGAAAGAAATTCTTCATTTGCGGCCTTCAACCATTTCCGTTTATGGGGTGAGCGGAGAAGCTGCTTCCAGGTCTTTGGAGTGTCGACGTCGTTGTCGGTCGTGGCTGACTTGGACCATGAACCGTAGCGATCTGGTGCACGGCGTTGGCGACCAGACTGGCGGGTCGGAGCTGGAGCAGAATTGGAAGGAGCAGGCAATGAAGCGGGAGCAGAGGGAATAGGTGCGGGGGGGGGATGGAAGGGGAGAGGCAGGAGAGGGAGGGGGGGCAGGGGTCGTAGGAGGGGAGGGTGGGGGAGGCGAAGGGGGTGGCTGGTGGGACGCATGGATGGAGGCTTGAAGACGCCTATCAAATCGTGGCTGCAGAGGAACATCTAGAGGCGGGAGATCAGGGGTGTGAGGACGCGGAGGAGATTCTTGAGGCGGCGATGGCACCGAGGGCAAAAGGCGTTCTGGCCACGGCAGTTCGACAACTACGGGAGGTTTTGATTTTTCCAGTTCAGAGCCGTAGGGGAAGGATTTGTCATCGAAAAGGACGTCACGTGATTTGATGACAGACCTTTTTTCCAGATCCCAAAGTCAAAAGCCGTTCCCGTCACCAAGATACGAGAGAAGGACAGAGGACCTAGCTTTGCAGTTGAGTTTGCGGCGATTGGCCTCGGGAACTTTGTACCAAGCGAGACAGCCGAAGGGGTGGAGGGTTTTGACGTTTACTAGCTGTTTGTCCAGAAGCTCGTTCGGCGCCTTGAAGCCTGAAGGGGTGCGGCAGGGGAAAGAATTCAGGGAGAAGGAGATGTGTCTGATGGCGTCTGCCCAGAATAGTTTTGGTAGATTTGAGCTTAGAAGAGAGCAACGAACAAGGTTCCCTATAGTGCGGTTAGGCCTCTCGGCGACACCGTTGAGCTCTGGTGAGTGCGGAGGGCCGGGTTCGTGACTGATTCCTGCTTGGCTAAGATAAGACGAGAAATCGGACGAAAGATACTTGCCGCCATTGTCTGACCTCAGAGCAAGTATTTTGTGACGACCATCTTTCTCAAATTGGGCACGGCAGATTTTGAAAGATGAAAAAACTTCGGATTTAGATTTCATGGGGAAAATGGAAACATGTTTAGAAAAATCATCGATAAAAGTAACGAAATATTTGAAACCCTCTCTAGATTGTGCTTCAAAAGATCCGACATCAGAATGGATGAGTTTCCCTGGCGTATCAGAGCGGTAGGCGGATCGTGATTTGAAAGCGGTTCTGTGCATCTTGGATTGGACACAGACTGAGCACCGCTGGACATCGACTTCATTCATCATTGTTGGTCGAATGTTGAGAGATTTCAGGAGGCGTTTGAGAGGTTTTAGGCCTATGTGAGATAGGCGATGATGAAATCCGAGAAGAGAATCATCAACGGTGGATAATGAATGGGTGGAAGTAGAGTATGAATTTACCTCGTGTGACGGAAGGTAGTAAAGGTTTCCCTTTCTATAGCCATGACCGACGATGTCGCCCTGGATGTTGGTTGATGAAGACCTGAGGATGCTGCACTTTTCGTTGGTGAAAACACAGGTAAGCCCGGCGTCGCACATTGCTGCAATCGAGAGCAGTGGCTCGTGAAGATTCGGAACTACCAGAGTAGGAACCGAAATCGGGGTGGAGAGAGGCAGTTGGGTTGTACCTTGATGGGAAGCTTCCACGAGCGAATGGTCGGCAAGGCGGACCGGAGTGTGATCAGATGTGAGGTGAGAGACGTCCTTGATATAGGGCGTCATGCAGTTCGAGCAGCCGGAGTCAAGGTTTGCATCGCGGGTAACATTGGCATTCACGGATGACGCGTGTTCGATCAGGGCTACAGCGTTGCTGGCTTTCTCGCACCTACTCTCTTCTGACCCGGAGTAATCTGACTCGTCGTCGTCATCGTCTCCGTCCCCCCCCAGTTCGACTACAGTGGTGTGACCAGCCCGAGCAGGGGCCTTTTGAGTGGATCGATTCGGTCGAGAAGATCTAGATCGACCCGCTTCTTCTTTCCGACTGTTGGACCGGGACGACTGACAATCGTGTTCCGCCAGGACCCGAGCAGCATTTTGGCAGATTTCAAGGTTGTGGCCAGGTCGCTTGCAGAAAGTGCAGAAGAGGTCTTGGTTGAATCGAGATCTCCTGGGGGGATTGGACGAGTTGGTGTTAGCTTTAGACGCGACTTCGGAGGGAAAGGACTCTTCGGCTCGAGTCTTTCGACGAAGATCTTCAGACTTGAGTGCCTGAATCAGCTTGATGGGATCGATCTTCGGCTCGTTCATCATGGACGAGACACACGCGAGCCAGTCGGACGAAAGCGACGTTAGGATGTTTGAAGAAAAAATATCCTCAGGCGTAAGAGGATTTGACGGAGTGATAAGGGAATTGAGTTGTTCGAAAACTTTTGACATCTCATCTAGGTGGGAGGTGATGTCGTCGCTGGTCAGACGGAAGCTGTTAAGCTTTTGGAGCCAATACATTTTTCCGCCGGAGGAGGTGTTGAGATGAGCGGTTTTCAGGGCATGCCAGAGACCTCTAGCGTTCTCGTCGAACTGACGGACGTAACGAATGTTCGCTGTATGTATTGTTCTTGAGATGACCGCAACGATCGCGAGGTTGTCTTGCGACCAGTTCGGTCTAGTGGCTGCGATGCTTCTGGCGTTATCCTCGTCGGGTTTGAGAATGTATGAGACACCCGTGGCTCGGAAATGGACTTTGACTATCCAACTCCAATCAAGATAGTTGGAGCCGATGCCAGGGGGTGAGAGGGGTTCGATCCCGGAAAACTTTAGGGCGGGATGATTGGAGAGGTCGACAGTGGAGTCAGAAGGCATCTTATGAGGAACAGAAGAGGAGGCCATTTAGGTCGAAGAAAAAGAATTTTTCGCGCTTTTACGACGAAGCGTACGGATCCTTCGAGTGTTGACGCTTAGGTGTCAAGATTAAAGCTCATGGAAAAGAGGCGATGAAGGGGCTTTCTTGAGGGAGCCTAAGAAAGGACCGAGGAGGACAGGAAAAATAAGTTTAAGGCTCAGACTCGATGATTTTATTTCAAACAGAAAGAGATGACTTATATAGTCACAACTAGAGAGCCCCCTGGCAAGATCCAAAGGGGGCCTAGGAGACTACATACAACAAAACAATAAAAGTGAACACTACTCAGACTAGTAGCAGACACAGTGATGAGTTGATAAAACTAGAAAGATTCTAGAGTGAAGATTGAAACTGGGAAGACTCCAGAGTGATTATAAAACTGCCAACAGCAGAGTGATGAAGTTAAAACTACCTGATTGGTAGAGTGATATAAAACAATTATATTGAGTGATAAACAAATAAAACTGCTTGATTGCAGAGTGATTGGGATTTAATAATAAAGATGATTTTGATGAAGATATTTGTGAGCGGACAGACAGGCTGAAATTCTGACACACCCCCGCGCGAACAGGCGACAAAGGTGGTAACAGGGGATGATAATGGCTACAAGGATGTGATGGTGACAAGAAGCTGGTGGTGACACCTAGGATCTGGTGGCGAAGAATAGAAGCTGTTGGCGACGACTAGTAGTTGGAGGAGACCACTATGAGGTGGTGGCAACAACTAGGAGCTGGGGGGGACGACTATGAGCTGGAGGCGACGGCTGGGAGCTGTTGGCGACGACTGGGAGCTGGTTGCGACGACTTGGAGCTGGTGGCGACATCTATGAGCTGGTGGCAACGACCAGGAGCTGGTGACGAAAACAGGGAGCTGGTTGCGACAACTTGGAGCTGGTGGCGACATCTATGAGCTGGTGGCTACGACCAGGAGCTGGTGACGAAAACAGGGAGCTGGAGGCGATGACTAGGCCGTGGTGGAGACAACGAGGATGTGGTGGCGATGGCGACGATTTCAAGATTCTTCCAACGAATTGGAGATGCTTCCAGCGAGTCATAGGTCCTTCCGACGACTCAGAGGTGCTACCGATGACTCCGAGGAACTTCCAACAACTCAGTGGCGATTCCAGCAACTTGGAGGTGCTTCCGACGAATTGGAGGTGCTTCTGATGCCAAGGAGTTGATGCCAGTGAGCGAGCTGAGAGGGAGATGGGTTGAGAAGAGAATCGAGACTGTAAATCTGTCAAGATTAAAGCTCATGGAAAAGAGGCGATGAAGGGGCTTTCTTGAGGGAGCCTAAGAAAGGACCGAGGAGGACAGGAAAAATAAGTTTAAGGCTCAGACTCGATGATTTTATTTCAAACAGAAAGAGATGACTTATATAGTCACAACTAGAGAGCCCCCTGGCAAGATCCAAAGGGGGCCTAGGAGACTACATACAACAAAACAATAAAAGTGAACACTACTCAGACTAGTAGCAGACACAGTGATGAGTTAATAAAACTAGAAAGATTCTAGAGTGAAGATTAAAACTGGGAAGACTCCAGAGTGATTATAAAACTGCCAACAGCAGAGTGATGAAGTTAAAACTACCTGATTGGTAGAGTGATATAAAACAATTATATTGAGTGATAAACAAATAAAACTGCTTGATTGCAGAGTGATTGGGATTTAATAATAAAGATGATTTTGATGAAGATATTTGTGAGCGGACAGACAGGCTGAAATTCTGACATTAGGGGCAACTGGTGCTCATAACCTGTTGCAATGAACAATCTAGAGCAGTAGTGTTGATGTTGTGGAAGGATTAGTTCATTGCATGAATAAAAAGATTTGAAAGAAATGATAAGAAAAGATAACAAGGAAAAGAGAATAAAGAAATAACTAACCTAGAGCAGTAGTGTTGATGTTGTGGAAGGATGAGGAAAGGAGTCCTTCCACGACTGCTGCTCTAGTTTACTACTCTACAAGATGTCACGGATGTGAAATGTAAGAGAAAGGTTTGAGAGCAGAGAATAAAGAGACAAAACAAAGAGAAAAGAAAAAATAGAATGAGAAACCTCAACACATGTCACAGACAGACCACTATATAGTCTGTCAGGACGAGGATCCACATCTCTTCCTCATCCTGCAATCTACATTATAGGATCCCGAAACCCCAGAAACCCCAGAACCCCAGAGCCTTCCTCTCCACAGATCAGACCATAAAATATTGCAGGATCTAACACTACGGAGACAAAGGCAAGAAACCAACACCCAGACACCTGAACAAAACCAGACAGACAACCCAAACGATCCCAACTCCACCCGCACCCAAAAGATGGATGAAGTAGAGCAACTCCGACGACAGCTTGAGGAGATGACTCAAGCAAGGGAGAACGAACGATCCCGCCGAAGAGCGGCCGAAGCACAACGGGACCAACCATCCCGACCAACCGGTCCCACCCCAACCCGCGGACCAAAGATCGCATGCCCCGACAAGTTCAATGGTGAACGCGGGACGAAGGCGGAAACGTTCGCCCGCCAAGTGGCAATTTATACATCGGTCAACAGCGCCATGTTCCCTGACGACAGGACAAAGCTGTTATTTGCCGCGTCCTACCTTACCGGACCCGCCGCCGTGTGGTCCGCCCCGTACATCGACCTAGTCACGGAGGGGGCGGACTTCTCGTACGACGGGTGGACGAAGGATTTCGGAACAATGTATTTCGACTCCGAGAAGAAAGGGAAGGCGGAACGGGGGTTACGAACGCTGCGACAGACGAGGACAGTGGCCGACTACACCCACACATTCCTCACCCACGCTACTGCCACCGGATGGGAGGTCCCGACCCTCATCAGCCAATACCGACAGGGCTTAAAACGGGACATTCGGACGGCACTAGTGCTGGCCCGCACCACTTTCACCGATGTCAATGAGGCAGCGGGTCTAGCCATGGAGCTTGATTCGGAGATGCACGGGGCGGAAACGACCACTGGAATCACGAAGACCCAGCTAGATCCCGACGCCATGGACACATCTGCGATCAGCGGTCGACTGTCCGAGGACGAGAAGGCCCGCATGATGCGAGAAGGACTTTGCTTCCGCTGCGGGACGCGAGGACATATCTCTTGGGAGTGTCCAAACAAGAAAGGGAAAGGACGGCCACCCGCCTCAGTATCCGCACTCGAGGACCAGATCCGACAGCTAGCCAATGGATTGGCGGCGCTCAAGACGGAGGGACAGACGGACAAGGTGAACAAGGGACGGGCCGATAAGTCAAAAAATGGAGACGCTCGGGAATGAAGGTTGTGCCCTTCCCGAGCGTAGCGGAGTTGTCATGCAGTATTGGTGCTAGTCAGACATTACATGTAAATGAAATTGATTCCCGATGTTTCCTTTCATGCACCATCACAACCCCCAGAGCCACACCCCAAAGCCCCTATCCCCCCCGATCCTTCCTCATAGACTCCGGAGCAACCCACAACGTTCTGAGTGAATCGTACGCATCCCGATGGGGACTCCTCGAGGCCGCTTCAGCCTTGGGGCGAACCGTCTTCGGATTTTACGGGTCCGCAAGCAGAGCAACCCATGAGATAGACCTAATGTTGAATGACGAACCCCGCCCGTCCCGATTCATCATTACACGACTGAAAGACTCGTATGATGGGATCCTAGGGATGCCCTGGATCCGCCGATATGGACACCGAATCAATTGGACAAACCGTACCCTATGGACCCCGGACATTGCGGCCGCTTCGGCGGTTTTGTCTATTCCGAAAAACACCCCAACCGGCGAGTCGGGGAAAGCTAGGAAGATTGACAAGGGGGTGTGTGTTTTAAACACAATAACTCCCCCGCAATGTGAGTTTGACATCCCTATCCCCCACATCATTCCCGAAACGGCTGGCAAGCTTGTACACCCTGTAGATAGACCCCAGAACCCCACATGGAATCCCAAAACCCGACACCCCAACCACGTACCCGATGAAACCGTATCCAACCAAACTTGTGCTACTGCGGCAGCAGTATCGTCCTACCCGCCAACATCCCCGCAGAAGGTCGAAAGGCCCATGGAGAAAGCTAGGATTAGTGACGAGGGGGTGTGTGCTTGCAGCACAATAACACCCCCGCAATGTGAGTTTGACAACCCCCCACCCCATACTTTACTGCCCGAGACAGCTGGCAAGCTCATACGCCTTGTAGATAGATTCGCAAGCCCCGCCAGGAACCCCATGACTCGACACCCTGACCAGGTACCCGATGAAATCATTGCTACTGCCAAGGCAGTATCGTCCTCTCCGCCAACATCCCCGCACACGGTCTATAGGCCCATGGGGAAAGCTAGGATTAGTGACGAGGGGGTGTGTGCTGTTAGCACAATAACACCCCCGCAATGTGAGTCTGATAGATCTCCCCCACATTTGTACCCCGAAACAGCTGGCAAGCCTCTTTTCCCCCTAGGACATACCCCTGCAGTGATCGGCACGGCCAAAACATCGTGGTCGACATCGGCCCGATTGGCAGCAAAAGGGAAAGCCACGACTGCGGAGCGGACTACGGAAGAATTAGTACCGCGGTGCTACCACCGACACCTCGACATGTTCCGGAAATCAAGTGCCATGAGACTTCCCCCGCAAAGAAGGTATGACTTCCGCGTAGATCTGATCCCAGGAGCCACCCCACAGGCCGGAAGAATCATCCCGCTATCCCCAGCAGAGAACCAGGCACTTGATATCATGATTGCCAAAGGACTGACGAGCGGAACCATTCGACGGACCACATCCCCGTGGGCGGCACCGGTACTATTCACTGGAAAGAAGGACGGAAACCTGCCACCCTGTTTTGACTACAGGAGACTCAACGCGGTAACGGTGAAGAACAAGTACCCGCTCCCACTGACAATGGACTTAGTTGACAGCCTTTTGGATGCGGACACATTCACAAAGCTCGACCTCCGCAACGCATATGGAAACCTCAGAGTTGCGGAAGGCGACGAAGATAAGCTGGCTTTCATCTGCAGGGCAGGTCAATTTGCCCCGCTTACCATGCCCTTCGGTCCCACGGGAGCGCCAGGATACTTCCAATACTTCATGCAAGACATCCTCCTCGGACGGATTGGGAAAGACACCGCTGCCTACCTAGATATCATCATGATCGACACGCGGAAAGGGTAGGACCATGCGGAAGCGGTGGGCAGTATACTGGACACATTGAGCAAGCACCAATTGTGGCTGAAACCCAAAAAGTGTGAATTTTCAAGGCCGGAAGTAGAATACCTAGGATTATTGATATCATGCAACCGGATCAGAATGGACCCCACAAAGGTCCAAGCAGTAACCGACTGGCCCGCACCAAAGAATGTCACCGAACTTCAACGATTCATTGGGTTTGCTAATTTTTACCGCCGATTCATCAACCATTTCTCCGGAAAGACCAGACCGCTCCACAACCTGACAAGAGTAGAGACCCCCTTCGTGTGGGACGCCAAGTGCAACTCTGCATTTGAATCCCCCAAAACCGCATTCACATCCGCCCCCATCCTGAAAATAGCGGACCCGTACAAGCCGTTTGTACTCGAATGTGATTGCTCCGATTTTGCGCTCGGTGCGGTACTGTCCCAGGTTTGCACCAAGGACCAGGAACTTCACCCAGTAGCTTACCTGTCCCGATCCCTTGTACAGGCGGAACGCAACTATGAGATCTTTGACAAAGAGTTACTGGCTATTGTGGCTGCCTTCAAGGAGTGGCAGCAATACCTGGAGGGGAACCCACACCGCTTGACGGCAATTGTATACACCGATCACCGTAATTTGGAAAGCTTTATGACAACCAAGCAGCTCACAAGAAGACAGGCAAGATGGGCGGAGACCATGGGATGTTTTGACTTCGAGATCATATTCCGACCAGGACGCCAATCGACAAAACCTGACGCCCTATCCCGCAGACCGGACCTCGCCCCAGCACCGGGAGAAAAGCTGACATTTGGCCAGCTTTCAAAGCCAGGTAACATCACCGAGCAGACTTTTGAGGAGCTTGCGGAATGTGCGGAATTGGACAGCTGGTTTCTGGACGAATCGATTCAAATGGATGATGGGGAACATTGGTTTGAGGTGGACGTGATGGGGACTGATTTGGAAGATGCGGGAACAGACGACCTAGTGTTGTCTGACGCCGAAATCATTGCCAGGATTAGAGAACTGACCCCACATGATCCAAAATTGGCTGACTGGATTAAGATGTTACAGAAACCGACAGGGGACCACAACAGGTATGCAGAAGCCAACGGGGTACTCTATGACAAGGGACGGATAGTGGTACCAGCGGACTCGGCATTGCGGACGATAATCCTCAAAAGTCGACACGACACAAAGTCCGCAGGCCACCCAGGCAGATCCCGCACGTTGGCATTAGTGCGGAGAAGTTTTGTGTGGAGTGGAATGAAGAGATTTGTAAACCAGTACGTAGACGGATGTGATTCATGCCAAAGAGTCAAATCTAGCACTCGACGGCCGTTCGGAACATTAGAACCCCTCCCAATCCCCGCAGGCCCATGGACGGACATTAGCTATGATTTGATCACTGGTCTCCCTGAATCCCGCTTGAGTGACAGCATACTAACAGTAGTAGACCGACTGACCAAGATGGCCCACTTCATCCCATGCAAGAAAACCATGAACGCGGAACAATTAGCGGAACTGATGGCAGAACACGTATGGAAACTCCATGGAACCCCCAAGACAATTGTCTCGGACCGGGGAAGTATTTTTATCTCCCAAATCACACGTGAATTGAGCTCCCGCATGGGGATTAGACTACAGCCATCCACAGCGTACCACCCAAGGACAGATGGACAATCCGAAATCGCCAACAAGGCAGTCGAGCAATACCTACGGCACTTTGTTTGCTACCAACAGAACGATTGGGCCCCACTCCTCCCAATGGCCGAATTTGCTTACAACAACAACGACCACACCTCGACAGGAATTTCCCCGTTCAAAGCCAACTACGGATTCAACCCGGCATATAGCGGAACCCCCTCAACAGAACAATGCATCCCCGCAGTAGAGGAACGACTCCGCAAACTTGCGGAGGTCCAAGGAGAACTCAAGCATTGCTTAGAAGAGGCGCAAGAAACAATGAAAGGCCAATTTGACAAGAAAACAAGGGAAACACCGGAATGGGACGTAGGGGACGAAGTATGGCTAGACGGATGCAACATTTCAACGACCCGCCCCAGCCCAAAATTGGAACATAGATGGCTGGGACCTTTCTCTATCTGTAAAAGAATCTCAAGATCCGCGTATAAGCTAACACTCCCTATATCCATGCGGGGGGTACACCCCGTATTTCACGTATCAATACTCCGCAAACACAGACCCGACGAAATTGCGGAACGACGGAAGGAAGACCCGGAACCAATTACAGCGGACGGCGGGGATGAGTGGGAAGTCGAAGAGGTACTGGACTGTAGAAGACAACGAGGGAAGACCCAATACCTGGTCAGCTGGAAGGGATTTGGAACGGAAGACAACTCATGGGAACCGGCGGAAAACTTGAAGAATTGCGAGGAACTGGTAGCGGGATTTGATTCAAGATTTCCGAATGCGGGAACTGCTCATCGGCGGAGGCGGAGAAGGAAGTGAGGAACAAAATTGATAAGAGGTGGAATTTTTTTCTTTTTTTCTTGATTGGCAAATGAGTGGAGGATTTAGCATTAAAAAGGGGATAATGTCATGAGCCGTATTGCGGGCCTGCCCGCACTAAAGCCCGCACCACATGTAGATAGTCTATCACGTACATGTCACAGACAGACCACTATATAGTCTGTCAGGACGAGGATCCACATCTCTTCCTCATCCTGCAATCTACATTATAGGATCCCGAAACCCCCGAAACCCCAGACCCCCAGAGCCTTCCTCTCCACAGATCAGACCATAACACTGGCGCCATATTTCTTCTCTGTCATTTTTATTTGTCTAGAGATGAATAGAATTGGTTTCTCTATTGGTTTATCATCAATTTGGAACTCTTGATGTAAAGCAGCTCCCAAACCATCTAGACACGCATCAATGTATAAAATGAAAGGTAATGTATAATCTGGTTGAGCTAGAACAGGTGCTGTAGTTAGAGCTTCTTTCAGGGATTCATAATCTTTCACTCTGGCATAAGTCATTTCAAAAATTGTGTCTTTGCTACATAATTCATACAAGCTTTTAGACATATTGGCAAATTGTTGAATGTGTTGTCTATAATAACTGCAGAAACCAAGGAAGGATTGCATCTCAGTAATATTCTGCCGCATTGCTTTCAGCATTACAGCAGCTACTTTATTTTGATCAATGGCCAATGATAATCCTGAAACTATATGTCCTAGTGCTTTCAATTCCATAAATCCAAAATTACACTTTTTAATAGACATCTTGAGGCCAGCTGTAATAGCTGTTTGAAGTACTAAATTAATCTTTTCTTTATGGGAATCCCAATTCTCAGAATATATGATTATATCATAAATGTGTATCATCATCCAAAATTGGCGGACAAATGACCCAAATAAAGAATCCATCATTCTTTGAAAATGGGAGGGAGCATTTTTTATCCCAAAAGGCATCCTTAAGTACTCATACACTCCAAGATGGCAGATAATCCTCATGAACTGTCTGCTTTCCACGTCAATGGGAATTTGATGGAAGCCTTTGAGCACATCCATACAAGTAATATACTTTGCTTTGGATAAATTATGTAAAGAATGATCTATCCTAGGTATGGGGTAATTATCAGCTTTAGTATAATTGTTTAATTCTCTAAAATCTCCTACCATTCTAGATTTCTCATTATGCCAAGCTATAATAACAGGTGTGGTGATCTCTACCTGTTCATTATGACTCACTTTTCTAATTACTTTTAATTCTAGCAATTCTTTAATGTGAGTTTCTAAAGCCATCCTAGATTTTGGACTAGAGGGATCAGGGGGTCTCCTTAAAATTGGCGGATAAGGCTCAGTACAAGTTAATTCAAGTTTAATATCATGACCTTTCACATTGCCTATTGGTTCTTCTGTAGTAAAGAAGGCTTCTTTGTTATTATAGCATATTTTCAGTATACCTAGTTGTTGTTCATTATCTATTTTGTCACTAATAGCAGCTTGTGAAAGATATTCTTTATTGAAGGATTCCAGTTGTGCATTCACTATCTCCTCAGATTTGCTATTAGGTGATGGTAATGTTATATTGATATTACAGATTTGGAATTTCTTTTTCCAGTCAGCTCCAATGGTGAAGTATCTGTCTTTACTTTGGAAAATATCAAACCCATACATACAGAAAGTATCATTTCCTAATATAAGATAATCACAAATGGCATCTTGTAGTACTACAAATTCAATGTTCAATCTAAGAGATCCCTTAGAATGAGGGAATATGAGAGACATGGGTATAATTCCTACAGGTTTCATGGAGGAATTACAACTACTAAACTTTGCTTTAGGTACTGGTAATAGATGGTGTTTCCATTCAGGGTAATTATTATCTAAAAATTCAACACTTGTACAGGAACAGAAGGCGCCAATATCTAGAAGTAACTTCAACTGTTTGTTATTAAATATTACTGTAGAGTAACTTGTTTTCCCTAGACTATAATTCATTCCAGAATCAGGTTTGTTGGTAAGCAGTTTGGCATCAGAAATGTGTCCTACATCCAGAGATTCATCCCATTTTTGAGGAAGGTGTGATTCACCATGTATCTCATTAATAGAAATGGGGTCTCCTATGTCCGCCTGAATTACAACTACTCTATGGTCTCTATCATCTTCTGATTCTGGATCATAATAAGAAGATCTATTTTGTTCTATTGAAACTATGTTGAATTCATTTTGGGAAACTGTATCATCTTCATTATCATCAGATTCTACTTGAACATTATTTATCTTTTGACGGGGTTTAGTACAATCAGGTTCTTTGTGGCCTATTTATCCACAGCTGTAACATTCAGGTATCTTAGTCTTTTTGGTAACAGTGAGAGCTAATTTATCTTTAGAATCATATTTATTCTCATAATTATTCTTATCAAAATTGTTCACTTTCTTGTTAAGACCTTTCATTTCTACAACTTCTTCCATAACAGCAATAAGGTATGCAAGATCATGAGTTCCTTCTTTCATTCTACATCTCACAGAATGTTGGAAGTTACCTCTACATTGGCGTAGAAGTTTCTCTACTACTTCTTGACTAGTAGGATTATCATATATGCAATAAATTCTTTCCTTCTGTTTCACACACCATCTATGAGGGGTGTGTTTTTGAGGATCAAAATAATCAGTTTCATATAATTTATGCATTTTTTCTTCCCACATTCTGGTACCAAATTTGGCCTTGATGAGTTGTTTCCAAGTGTCCCATGTTTGTAAGCCAATTTGTTCCTGCGTGGCTACATGCCATTCTTGGGTTACTCCTTCAAATAATCTGGGTAACCTAGTAGTTATAAGATCTTCTACGCCGCCATAAGTTGTAATAATGTGGTCAATTGTCAGCCTACGTGATGCCAAGGAAAAGTCCTTCTAGCTACACGTGGTGCAAAGATGTAAAGGATAGAGTGGAATACTCTGAGAGGTAAATGTGAGGCCTAATTCCCAAATAATATGGGGAATTGTGACGTAAAAAATAAGGAAAAGAGGATAATAATTATATTAAATAAATTTAATATAATTAAAACCAGAGGGGCCTGATTAATCAGGGGTGGTTTAATCCCTCTAAGGTATCTTACACGTAAATGCAGAGGATTTAATGACCTGGAAAACTGGGGCCTGTTTGATCAGGGGTGGTTTAAATCCCAGAGGAAAGGAATGGGGAATATTCTCAAGCAGGGAAGGGTTATTACTTACTGGTAATAAACCTAGGGGAACTTGAGGATATTCTGGATGGAAACAGGGCAGTTTTGAGCGCTTGGAAGGGTGAATGATGAAGCTGGATGGTAACTGATTTGTTTGTAGGGAAGACAGGGCTAAAGGAATACTACTAAGGGACTTACCAGGCTATTTATGGATGTTGATATCAAAGAAAAGGTGGGTAACTGTCTGGGTGGTATTGTAAAGCATGAGGAGCCTTGTTTGGGCGGTTGAAGAGCTCCTTAAATAGTCTTGAGATCCCTCTGGGGGGACCCTGTAATTATGTAGTGGCCAATTTGTGGTTCTTTGACCACATTTTGGCCATTTTTGCTTTATTGGTGACACTACAGTAGCTATTGCTTAGAGTACACATCACCAAATTAATACATAAATGTTTTTATTATTTTTATTGAGTTAATTACAGTTTTATAGTACAGTAGTACTGGTTGATATTATTAGTGGCTTATTTGTATTTTTATAATAAGCCACAGTACTTTTTTTTATACTGATTGTTTAGTCAATACTGTAGTTATATTGAGTGTATGATACTAATAAAGTAATTTATTTATTCATTTTTTAGTCCCAGTAATCTTTATTACATATGTAACATATGTAATGAAGTTACTGGGGCATGATTTGTTGTTTGAATGTACCTATGGTTGACTTTTGGTGTCCGCGTGCCACGCGGAGAGCCTGTAAGGGGTCTGATGAGTGCGCGGGGGCTTGAGTTCAACTTTGGAGCGGGCTCTCAGTCACGCGGGTTGAATTCAAGGTATGCGGGCTGCGGTACGCGGGGTTTGAGTAACACACAGTGGATTTACACTATCTCCCCCAATTTACACAACACCTCAATTCTGTGACTGGAAATGGTGTTTTAAGCATATGTGTATATATACATAAGCATATAATAATGCAAGTGCGCTTTTTATTAAAGGTACTTACTAATTATTAATTGCCAATTTACATAATGAAGGAGTAAGAATTAGGGGTACCTATGAGTGAGGTACCCTAGGTTATTTTTAGCGTAGATTTAGAATATCAAATAATATCTTAACTTTTATTTGTTATTCTATGTGGTCTGTGAAAAATAGTGTAAAAGCTTGTGACAGGTTGCTCTGTCATAGTAGCAAGCTGACATCAATATACCTGATGAAACTAATGTGGTCATATTCTCCTTGCCCAGAGAATTTAGGCCAATCAACTAATGGAGGCATTAGTTTATTGATGGTAGCTAAATCTAAGCTGTGATTGACCACAGTGGTATTCTTAGAATGTTCTCTTGGTTTATTCTCATTGATACTTCTCAGAAAGGGATTGTTAAACTTAGGGATATCATCAGGAGAATTATGAGAAATTTTGGGCGTCACAAATTCTTTAGTAATGATATTATGATTCTGATTAATTTTGATATCTCTCAAATCATTTTTAATCATATGGATCTCAGAGTTAAAGTGATTAGTCAATTGGCCAATTGAAGTATTAATCTGATCTATATTACTATTCACATTTACATTCATTTGTATTAATAAATCCTTTATTTCATCCAATGAATCACTTTTACTGTCTTTACTCTTTTCTTTAATAATGTCTTGTATGATTTGAGAGGCCAAAGAATCCACATTACCATTGGAAACTTCTTCCAATCTCTGAATTCTTTCATTTAATATCTCATTGTTTATTTTGTTGTTTTCAGATATGTTTGAAATTTCTTCTTTGATGTCGTTAAAAAAACTGCTCTCACTTAGGTCTAGGGGCAATTTTGTTAAAGTCTTTATTAATGAAGAAAATCTCATATTCATATCATTGTTACTTAAAGCAGAAGAAGTTGCAATGCGGTGTATAACATTGTTGTAATTTACTTCAAAATTGCTCTCTAAATTTATAAGATTACCATTTACAACGTCAAGATTGTCTAATATAGCTTTAAAATAAGCGATATTGTCTAATTGGTGTTGTCGTACAGACCCTTGGCTGCCTGTATCATCTCAGAGATTTCTTTCCATTTTCTGGGGTTGTTGTACGCTTGGTGTTGGTCTGATTGGTTTTCTTTCTTTGCCTTGCCGCAATACTTCTTGGAGGGGATGGGAGGGAACTGGAGGCGTTTCTCGGTCCAAGGGTTCCAACCCTGCATGTACCCTTCTATCTCCTTGTTTGGGATTAGCGTTTGCAAAGCTTTCTGAGACTCTTGCGCTTTGGTGAATAACTGACGTAACGGAGTCAGATCCTTGGCTCCGGCGGCTTCTTTGCATCGTTTCCACAAATTGATGTGTTGTCGCACAAGAACTTTGATTTTCTCGGCTGGAGACAACTCGGCTATGTCCTTTGACTGCTTGAGGACTTCGATCTCCGGCGTCTTGAGGGGTACGGGGGTATCCGCCGACAAAGTTGATGGAGGATCTATCTCCATTGCTACGCTTGTTGCTACCGTCTCCATTGGAGTCTTTCTCGGGACCTTCTTGAACTGCATGTTCTTGATTTGGTCCTGCAGTTCGGCTTCTTCTGGCGACGTGTTTGGTGTCGGGGAGGGGTCCTGCGACAGAGGGTCTGTTTGATCTGGTCGACATGTCCAAGGAATTTATAAGTATTTATTTTTATTATTATTATTTTTATTTTATAACTTTTGAAAGAAATTGAGAAGAAATACGAACCAGTATTATTATTATCCTCAACTATGGGGATGGCTTCAGTATTTTCAACAATCAAGGAAGTAGTGACTTCCAGTACGGCGTTGGAATTGTTGTTATTCACTGGAAAGAAGAAAAAGGTACGATCAGTTTTTATTTTTTTTCATTTTTTCATTTTTTTGTTTTTTATTTTTTTATGTTTATTTTTATTTTTATTTTATTGTATTTATTTTTTATTTTTTTATTTTTTTATTTTTTTATTTTTTTATTTTTTTATTTTTTTATTTTTTTATTTTTTTATTTTTTTATTTTTTTATTTTTTTATTTTTTTATTTTTTATTTTTTTATTTTTTTATTTTTTTATTTTTTATTTTTTTATTTTTTTTTTCTAAGAGAAAATTTAAATTTACTTACTTCTAGATTTTTTTCTTGCTTTTTTATCTTCTCGATACTCTCTGAAGAGTTGGTTGATGAGTAAAGCAGTCTCAAGGTCCTTTTCTTATTGAATGTGTAAGTGATGGGTTGCAATCTGTAATTGTTCTTCCCTTGTAAGTAACTCCCAAGGATGCGGAACGTAGCGCGCTAGAGATTCTTCTGTTCTGAGTTTCAAGTATTTCAAGTGATATCTGATCAGCTCGTTGTTTTCTTTCAGGTTCACTGAAAAAAATGGATCAAGAAAAAATAAATAAAAATTTATATGAGTAATTTTGTCGCAAAAATTGGTTTTTTATTTTAATTTTTAATTTTTATAAGACAGATTTCTAGACAAAAATAAGTAAGGGAGTGGATTTTTTTCAAGTTTTTTTTTGGTTTTTAGTAAGTATATCAGACTGGATTATCAATTTTAGAGGAAAATAAAACATTTAGATTTTTTTTGAATTGTTATAAGACATTTTTATGATTTTTTATATAATTTTTATTATAAGTTTTATATGTAAAAATATAATAAACATTATATGATTTTTGAGAGATTTTTCACAAATTTTAAGTAGTATTTATTCCAGGAATGTGAAGGAATAAAAGAGATGGTGGTTTGGTGAGAGATAAGGGATATTTTTACTGTAAAAGTAGTTAGTAGGAAAGGTGAGGAATTTTTTATCAGAGATAAAAGAGGTTAATTCCCAGCCAGACCCCCAATTGTCACGCTCTGTGATGCCAAGGACTGATAAACTTTTAGCTACACAAGGTGCAAGACTCAAAATAATATGTAATAAATTATTCTAGAGGATTTTAATCTTTTTATTAATATTAAAAGATTATAAATTTAGTTGGGAGGGGCCTGCAAGCAGGGGTGTTTTGGGTGCCCTCCAAAGGTGTTTGTGATAATTCACAGAAACTTTGTAACCTTTTACACTGGGGCCTGCAAGCAGGGGTGTTTAAGTGCCCAGTAAAAATAGTGGCTAAGAAAGGGCCACAACTCCTAGTGAAACAAGACTTACTGTAGGCTTTAAGAGGAGAAGGGGGGGCTTTCTTAAGGTAAACTGGACAGCTGGAAGCGGTTGGAAAGGTGGGCTTGATGACTGGACAGAGTTGGAGTTGAGGAAAAGAGGCTTTGAAGTCTTGAAGACTGATTTACTGGGCAGGACACTAGTAAGCTGGACTGGTGGAATGCTGGTTGTAAATATGATAAAGCTGGGGAACCAAAATACAGGGGGAAGAAAGGGCCTCTTAAATTCCTTTCTGGAGCCCTGATGGCGAAAAATCAAGTGTTATTTTGGCTATGGGAACACTACAAGGAAGGAGTTATCCTTACTAGAAATAAACTGTCAATAATTAATACAGTCCTTCAGTCATATGTAGACATCATCTGAGGGCGCTTCCAGAGCTCTTAGCTTGATGTACAACATGTATTGATCACTTGATCAATAGAATAAAAAAGAAATAATCAAAATATAGTACAGAATCTTATTGCTGTTTAATTTGGTTATTTCATATGTAAATTTCTGTACCATGAGAGTTCTTGTCATATTGCATGGAGGGCGCTTTTACAGCTCTCCATTAAATTACTTGACAAGCAAACATCCTGGGAAAAGTGTCAACATTTATTATTTTCCCGTGATTACAAGGAGCTTGTCATTTATTATAATTGTACAAGTTCTTTTAGACTTGTTTGAAGTATTCTGATGTTTTCTTTATCCCCTGCTTTGTGTTTTTCATGTGTTATGATATTATTTAACTTATACTGTATTCATTTGTATAAGTTAATAATAATACAAAGACTATAAAACAGCGTGATATTTATGTCAAATGTTATTTAATATTTTATTTATGTTTTTAAAGGAAAATTACATAGTTTATTTAAGTAATTATCCCGTATTTTAAGGAATTCTACTTATTAGAATACTCTCATATTACATATGTTTATACCTAGTAAGTATTTTAGTGCTTAGTAGGAGTATTCTTTAAGTTAATTTTATTATTAGAAGGAGTAAGTTTTCTAGGGTACTTTGGCTGAGGTACCCTAGGTTATTTTACTTGCTCTTTCAGAATATGAAATAATATTCTCTTTTAACTCAAAGGTTAATGAGTCATTATTTATTTTATTATTACTTTATTTATTATATTTGTTTATTGCATTATTACTACGGAATAATGTTTATCTTTTAAAGTGTTATCTTTTCTTTATTTTTATTATAATTTATGTTACATTATTAGCTATGTAATAATGGCTCTTTCATATGTATTTTTTATTAAGTAATTATTACTTTATTTATTGTTCTAGTCCGGTTGTCTCTGAACTAGTAGCAAGCTGACAACTAGTGTCCTGCCCAGTAAATCAGTCTTCAAGACTTCAAAGCCTCTTTTCCTCAACCCCAACTCTGTCCAGCCTTTCAGCCCACCTTTCCAACCACGTCCAGCTGCTCAGTTTACCATAAGACAGTTCCCCACCTCCTTCCCTCAAAGCCTACTACAGTAAGTCTTTTTGTAATAGGAGTTGTGGCCCTTTCTTAGCCACTATATCTGTGAGCCTGGGTCTCTAAAGTGACAACAGGACACAAGGATTGGGGGGGGTGCACTACTGGTTGTATTTCAAAGATATGGGATACAACCAGTAGAGGAAACGAGAAGAGGAAAGGGGAAGAGAATTTATTGATCTTTTATTGTTTGTTTGTTTGTTTAGAGTGCTCTTAAGATCAATGAGCTCAACCTGGAAAAGTTGGCTAAGCTGTGCCAGAGTCTTTAGAAGTGCAACAGCCTCCTCACACACTAAGGAAACAGTGGAGGGACAACAGAATTAGTAAACTAATCTGCCCTGATTTTTAGACTTATAGTCAAGGGACTAAAAGGGTAACCTGTTGATGACTTGATCTGATCTGATGATTTGAACTTGGATTGATCTGCTTTGATGGTGGATGAGGAAAAGGAAAAGGAAAGGGAAGAAGGGGAGACAGAGAAGGACTACTGTCAGAAGAGCAAGGTTCAGAAAGGGGACTGACTGACAATACTGGTGAGGTACTGGGTGAAAGAGTCCTTTGGTTGGTTAGAGTGGTGAGCTGTAACTTGGTGAATCCTTGGTGATCTGAGTTGGTGGTTCTGGGTGTCTGGGTGTTGTGTATCCTCCCTGCAATGGAGGATACACCAACTTCGAAAATTTTCAAGGTTTGCTTATGTAATCTCACATGTAGATGTGGTTGGCTGGCCTTGGTTTGCTTGCTCAACTAGTTGTGGCGTAGAATTATTTATTTAATTACTCTATGAAGGAGTTGAGCAATTACAAAGTGTTCAGTGAGCACTATGGTCAAAATTTAATGAGGAAACAGAATATGCAGTGATTAAGATTGAGGATAAAAAGATATAAGGCTATTGTTCATTATTTATTGGGAGAAAAAGGGAATAAGGCAAGCTTTAGGTCAGTTGTGATGACTCTAAGGCTGACAATATCCACTGGGACTAAACAACCCTGCTTGCAGGCCCCAGTTTTAAAGGTTCAGCTCACCTGCTTTTAGCGCAAACACCTTTGGAGGGAACTATACACCCCAGCTTGCTGGCCCCTCCATAAAATATATATCTTTTAATATTAATATAAATGATTAAAATCCCTAAAAATACCTATTTTTATCCCATATTTTTGCCTTGCACCTTGTGTAGGTAGAAGGATATCAGTCCTTGGCATCACAGAGTGTGACATCATGAGACCCAGAGCTCCACCCATGGAGTGTATTTGGTCAATAGAGAACAGTGACTAGCTCCAGCTCCTTCCAGGAAGAAGAACAGTTACAAAAATAATCACAGACTTGGATTTCATTCTTGTGTGGGAGCTTGTTGGCAATCAGACCTCTCCAGCCCAGGACTCCCATTACCATTTCTCACCACTCAGGACGTTGTTTGGATCAAGAGGGTTCTGAAGTTCTGAGCATGAACTGGTTGTAGTTCAAGTGTGCTCATTCACATTGGCTAGAATTTGTGGAATTTGTGTCAGTGAACAAAGGCTACTTCAATCTCTACCCAAAATCAGTGCCAATTACACCTGATTGAAATTCTAAATTATCTTCTGGAAAAGGCTGCACAAAATATTGTACTGCAAAAAGCATCTGGGTTGATTATTATTGGAGCAGCTCTCACAATGCCCATTAAAAAAGTCACATTCCTGATATTACACGCTGTGTGACAGGAACACATGACTGGAATCCAGGACCAAAAATGAGTTTGAAATAAGTTTAACTTGATTTTCACTGTGAATCAGCATGTGTTGGGGTGAATATCTTTTATAGTTGGCATTAAGCAACACATGAGATTGGATTTAATTAGAAATACACCAGGGATGATTAATTGGCACTTGAATGCAAGTGCCTTCTTGTAACTTTATGAAACTTCCAGTCTGAACCCCATGGTAATGTGAGTGTAAGTCATCCATAATTTTGGAAGGATTTTGCGCAACTGGTTGGCGATTTCAGCTCACAGGTTGTGCAGCTCAACCAGAACTTCTGGGTAACTCAAGCTCAACATTGTTTGATTTTAGATTATAGGTTGTTTGAGTTTGAATCTGAACATGAGTCCTTGGCTTTGATCCAGACAACTGCTTGATTTGCAATAGAACACAAAATAGATATCCTGCTGTGGTTCAGAGGAAAGTTTGAACAATACACAAATTTTTGGATATTTCTTGCAAACACATAGGAAATCCAGTCACCAAAGTATGGGAGTCAAATGAGTCCATTGGGTTCAAACCATGTTTGTTTAGTAAGGAACATAATGTGAAAAAGAATAGTCTAGTTGGACAAAAACTGTGTATCTTTTATCTTTGCTTTTAATCAACTGTTGTGTCAGCCTTAGAGTCATCACAACTGACCTAAAGCTTGCCTTATTTCCTTTTTCTCCCAATAAATAAAGAACAATAGCCTCACATCTTTTTATCCTCAATCTTAATCACCATTCTGACTGCAAATTCTGTTTCCTCATTAAATTTTGACCATAGTGCTCACTGAAGACTTTGTAATTGCTCAACTCCTTCATAGAGTAATTAAATAATCAATTCTACGCCACAACTAGTTGAGCAAGTAAACCAAGGCCAGCCAACCACATCTACATGTGAGATTACATAAGCAAACCTTGAAAATTTTCGAAGTTGGTGTATCCTCCATTGCAGGGAGGATACACAACACCCAGACACCCAGAACCACCAACTCAGATCACCAAGGATTCACCAAGTTACAGCTCACCACTCTAACCAACCAAAGGCCTCTTTCACCCAGTACCTCAACAGTATTGTCAGTCAGTCCCCTTTCAGAACCTTGCTCTTCTGACAGAAGTCCTTCTCTGTCTCCCATCTTTTCCCCATCCTTTTCCCTTTCTTCCTCCTCCATCAAATCAGATCAAATCAAGCTCAATCCATCAGATCAAATCAAGCTTCAATCATCTCAAGAGATCAATCAACCTAGCTTCTGTCTTTTTCTGTGGTTTTTCCCTGAAACAAACCACATAGGTTTCCCTCTAAACAACCTTGACTATCTTGCTTGACCATAGTCTAAAAAACTGGGCTGATTAGACTTGTCTTCTCAGATACCTTCCACGTTTCCATTGTGTGAAGAGGCTGTTGCATTTCTCAAAGTCTCTGGCACAGCTTTCCAACTTTTAAAGTTGCTGATTATCATTAATAAGAGCACTCAGATCATTCAAATCATCAAATCATCAAACATATTCCCTTCTTTCTTCCTTTTCCCATCTTTCCTCCTTAACAGTTGTTTTCCTTATTCCCTTGAAATACAACTGTTGCCCCCCATCCTTGTGTCCTGTTGTCACTTTAGAGACCCAGGCTCACAATTGGGGGCCTCATCGGGAAATATCCTCCCTTTTTGAAGACCTTTATCATACCTCTAGACTTCATAATATCCAAAAGGCTGATCACCTTATAATAAAAAAAAAAAAAAAAAAACTCAAAAATTATTATAAAACTACATAAAAAATTTAAATTTCACCAAATTATTCCTTAAAATACAAAGCTGATAACCTCGTCCAGCTTTAAAAATAAAAAAAAAATACATAACATAACTATCAATACTGATAAGAAAATTCCTCCAATTTTTCGGTGGAAAACTTCATCTCTTACAATTTACATAGTGAAAACCAATCACAAGGAGTTAGACCAGTCTTTCTCGTCGTCTGACCTATCGTCGTTATCGTCTGAGGAAGAAATAGACGAAAGAATCTCAAACAAGGACATAGATAAAGCTTATAACGGTAACCGCGTCCGTCGAGGGAAGTGGATACCAATAGCCACCGCTAAAACTCCGAAGCAGAGAAAGGATCGACGTAAAAAAAGAGGCATTAAAACCTTGTTAAACTCCGAACAAGGTACATAACCTTATTTAAAATTACATAATATCAGAACACCGCTGATAACTAAACACCATGCCATCCCACCTTAGAAATGGCCGAGATTTATCAGCAGAGCAAAGACAACTCTACCGGCTCAGTCCCTCCGCCGAGGAGAGACTTCAAAATTTTAGAGTCGGCGCTGCCTCCTCTACACGTGGAAGACCTACTGGAATTGGAACCAGAAGCTCCGCCCCCGGACATGGGAATATCCCCGGCGTTGATACACTCTCGAGAGACATCCAGAGCTCTGGAATCGAACCGATCGACCCCAGTCCCCCGCCCCGTAGAGAGGGAGACGACCGGTTTTGCGGAGAGATACAGGAAAACAATCGTAGAGGACCCTACGGCGCGTCCTTGGTTCATGACCAGCAGTCTGGCTCAACCGGTCGAAGGCTTAAGACCAACGGCGAATCCGGATGCAGTTCTGCTTCCGCCAGATCAGAACCTCCATCGAGAGCCTTCAACCGGTCCCATGGAGATCGTGCAAGAGGTTTCGGAGATAGACAGCCTCCTCCACATGTTCAACGAGCAATACTACATGTTTCTCCGAGCTCGAGATGCGGACAATCGACGAGGGATGAGGCTCCTCTTGTCCCAGGCTTCTACGACTCAAGATTTGATAGAGGACCTAGTCGGGAGAGAAGAGATGATCCGTCTCAGCCAGGACTGGTTTCCTCGTCAGGAGTTGAATGCGCTGGAGCGAATTCTATATGAGAATCCTACAGCCACCAGACTTCCCACTACACCCCAACCAGCTCGAGCCAACCCAGAAACGTCTATGGAAGTGGCTCGGCACCCAGACTACCCTTCCCAAGTAGCGTCTCCAACGCCGGAACGTTCCTTCAACCACCGTCACTCCCAAGGGGAGGTGTACTCAGCTCCCGCCCAATCAGCACCCCGCGGGTTTCAGCCCTATCCCCAGATAGATCGGCACCACCGGGATGCGTTGGTACAACCCCCGAGAGCTTCTACACGGCCAGAGGCGAGCCGGTGGGAATACCAACCACAGCAGCGACAGCAGGCAGGGTACGACCACCAACGTCCACCCCACTATCCTCCTATGGAGCGAGGCTACGAGAGACAGCCCCCCCGACACCATCAACAAAATTGGAGGGGGTCCGAGAGGAGCTGGAGACGCCCCTGGGACCGAACCGAGACAGTCCTCGATATAGGAGCCTACCTGATGAGAGTGAGTCAAAGGGGCAACCAAGGACAAAGGAGGAGAGGAAGAGGGGGATTTCGTTGAGCAGCAGTTCCCCCATTGGTTTAAGTCTAGATGTAGACAACCTCTCTAGCCCCTCAAGTAGAGAACATTTCCTTAGTAATATTAATCAAGAATTATCTAATAGTGGCCCCATCTTATTAGAAGAAAATTTACAATACCTCTTTGAAAAATTCTTATCTGATTTAACTGGTACCATAGATACAATCCCCGGAACCCTATTGGAATCTTGTGTAGACAATTTTAGATTAACAATGAATGACTCCATATTACATATCTTCAAAAATGAATTCATGCCAGTTATGCTTGACAATATCTTGTCCCAATTAAGAGATAACTCCAGAGAAAACAAGCCTACTATGTGCAACATTGAGTCAGAAAAACTGAAGAACCATGTGGATGAGAAAATATACAGCATTCAAGACCTGATCCTGGTAAATGAAGCCCAGTCCCACTCTTCTTTAGAAACAATCAATAAGAATATAGCTGATATGGAAGAAAGGATTACTGAAAAAATCTCCTCTGTCCTCAATCAGGTGAATGATATCAACATCAATGGTTATAACAGGTTTGAACAAAGTAAAAGAAGGTGGGGTGACATGTCTTCAGTAATGAACAATGTCCAAGCAAAGTTGGATTCCCTGTTAGAGCCAATAGAGCCTGAGAAGACATATTCCCCCCTTTACAATAATCCACTTCTCAACATGCAACAAGATGAGCACCTTGGACCTCAGAGACAAGCCCACATGACTGCTTCTATAAATCCTAAAGTATCCTCTGATAGCCCCTCCCCTCACATGACTGATGACAAACCTGACCCTCCAGGAAAATTCCCCCTCATTGATCATGGGAATTTGGATCAAGACATGAGGAAAGAACTGTGGAAGAGCATCCCTAAGAATAGTGATTGGGAGAAGTTCTCAGGTGAATTGCCATACAACCATGAGCTCTGGATTAAGAACACTGATATCTCTGTGAGGGACTATAGAATGCTTGATAGCATGATCATCAGTAGACTCACTATATTGCTAACTGATACAGCCAGAACTTGGTATCTTGGAATAAGAGATGAGAATGGTGACAAATCTTGGGCCTGGTGGAAGGAAGCCATTAGAAACAAATTTGGAACCCAAAACTGGAAATGGAAGATGCAACAAGAATTTGAGAAAGATTATTTTGCTTATGATGGAAGGAAAGTCCACAAATGGTTTGGAACTCAAAGAGAGAGACTCAGAGCTTATCAACCAGAACTCAGTGATTTCTTGATTTGTGAGAAGATCCTTAAGCAATGCCCTGGTAATTTAGAACATGCTGTCAAGAGTAGGTACAAGAAGGATGCAACAGAAATGAAGTTTGAAGAAATGGTCATCATTGTTGAAGAAGTAATGGATAGAGTAATGAGACAACCTAGACCAAATTCTAATAACTCCAACTCTCAAAACAAGAATTCTTGGAGAACCTCATATCAGAATGAGAAGACAGGGAAAACACCTGATGTGCCAGGCAAGAAGGCCCCAATCACTGGATTAACATCAGACAAAGACAAAGGAACCTGCCACTTCTGCAAACAGTCCGGCCACTACTCCAGAGAATGTCCAAAGAAGAGGAGCAGGATTAATAATGTAGGCATTGATTCAGAAGATGACCCTGAAGATAACAGAGAAGATGAACCTGATCTACAAAACCAGGAAGACTCTGAACAATAAGACAAAGAGAACAATCACATGATCTTGGTTATGGATAATGGTGGTACCTCTGACCCATTAATTGACTTCAACTTTGGAGAATGTGCAGTAGAATGTGAGATAGACCATGATATCTCCATTGCTGAGATCCAAGCTGAGACACATCAGCCTCAAAGCTGGGACAATTCTTGTCAGACTTCCCATGTTGAAGATGCTAGACTAATGAAATGCAAACCTGATAAAGGAAAAGCTCATCTTACAGGCAAATCTAACCTAACTACAGTATCGATCAAAGGCAAAGAGCACTCCTGCCTCTTAGATAGTGGTGCCTCATGCTCTATTTTCAGCCAGGACCTACTCACAATAATGCTGCCAAGTTGGAAGGAAAATCTTATGCCAATCAACCATGCTAAGTTCCACAGCTGTAGTGACCAGTTACAACCAGTAGGAATAGTTGAAATGCCTTTGATTTTTCCCCATACTAGAGGTTCTGTCAGAATAGTTGCAGAGTTTGTTGTCATGAAGAATGCTAGGATTAACTACCTCATCTTAGGAAATGATTATATGTCTCTATATGGATTTGATATCACTAATAGCAAGGAGAGATTTTTTACCATTGGAAATGACAATAAGAGGAAGAAGTTCAGCTTTAAGTCCCACCATTATGAAAGAATGACTCCTTCTACAGAGATATCTGCAGTAAAACAGGTGAACCAATCCCTACAACTCTTCATAGAGAAAGAACTCTGTGATGCCAAAGTTAGTGACAAGTTATCAGCAGAACAGAAAGAGAAGCTGTGTGACACCCTATATCATAATAGACTTGCTTTTGCCAATACTGACCAACCTCTAGGAGCCATCAAAGGCCATGAAGTTCACATCAAACTGACTACTGAAAGGCCATATCCCCCCCTTCTGAGAAGAGCCCCTTACCCGGCTAACCCAAAGACCAGAGAAGCTCTAGAAGAGCACATTCAGGAATTAGTAAGATTGAATGTTCTGAGAAAGGTGGGGCATAATGAAGTTGTAGAGATCACCACTCCTGTCATTGTTGCCTGGCACAATGGTAAATCTAGAATGGTAGGGGACTTCAGAGCTCTGAACACCTACACAGCCTCAGACAGATATCCTATCCCCAAGATCAGTGAAACCCTGAACAACCTTGCCAAAGCAAAGTACCTGACCAGTATGGATGTACTCAAAGGTTTCCACCAGAATTTTATAGCTGAGGACTCTAGACACTTACTGAGAATCATATTACACAAAGGAATCTATGAGTACCTAAGAATGCCCTTTGGAATCAAGAATGCTCCCTCTCACTTCCAAAGGATGATGGACATTGAATTTAGACAAGAACTTGATGAAAAATGGGTGATAATCTACATTGATGATATTATTATTATGTCTAATACTTGGGAAGAACACTTGAGTAGGATTGACAGGATATTGAGAATTGTTATCAAGATGAACATGAAGATATCCTTGAAAAAGTGTAACTTTGGATTCAACCAAATCAAAGCCTTGGGTCATGTTGTATCAGGAATAGCTATAGGAATAGATCAGAACAAGGTTGCTGCTGTACTTCAAAAACCTACTCCTAGTTGTAGAAAAGAGATGCAATCATTCCTAGGTTTTGCAGGATACTACAGACAGCACATTGACAAGTTTGCTGAAGTAGCAAGACCTCTTACAGAACTGACCAAGCTTGATGTTGTTTTTGAGATGACTCAGGTGAGACTAGCTGCCTATGATCTCTTGAAAGAGAAACTTACAACAGCCCCTTTGTTGTTATTCCCTGACTGGAAGTACCCATTCATACTTTATGTTGATGCCAGCATGACAGGGTTAGGAGCAGCACTCCATCAAGTACAGGTCATTGGAGGTATTAAAAGAGAAGGTCCCATTGTTTTTATTTCCAGACAATTGAAAGACAGTGAAGCCAGACATGGAGCAAGCCAATTAGAATGTCTTTGTCTGGTCTGGGCAGTAGAAAAACTCCACTACTACTTAGATGGAAGTGTGTTTGATGTTATCACTGACTGCACAGCTCTGAGATCCCTCCTAGGAATGAAAACTCCAAACAGACATATGCTGAGGTGGCAAATAGCAATCCAAGAATATAGAGGAAGCATGACCATCATTCACAGAGATGGTAATATTCACAAGAATGCTGATGGGCTGAGTAGATGGGCTTTGCCAAATGACCCTAGAAAATCCTGCTTATGATCCTGAGGATAAAGATGTTGATAGATTCCCCATAATGGGTATACATGTCTCAAATTTCAAGGATGAATTCTTCCAAGTAGTAAGAGAAGGGTACCAGAAGAATGACAATACCTTAATCCTCACTGAACTGCTCAAGAAAAATAGCAAAGACTCACAGTTGAAAAATTCCTTGCAGGAACCATGGAAATCATCTTATTCTGAAGGCAGATTCTCCCTCTTCGATGGCCTCTTATATTATAGAGAGAAACACAACTCTGTGTTAGTTCTAGTAGATCCAGACAGCATCAATACCATCCTCTATGAATGTCATGATAGTGTCTCAGCAGGACATTTCTCTGAAGATAGGACCATTGAGAAGGTTGAAGATACAGCATGGTGGGTTAATTGGAGACAAGATACCAGTGAATACTGTAGATCCTGTGATAGATGCCAGAAAGCCAATAAAGCTACAGGAAAGAGGTTTGGGCTGCTGATGAAGATTGAAGAACCATCCAAACCATGGGACATAGTGAACATGGATTGGGTGACTTCCTTGTCCCCAGGAGGAGCAGCTAGTTTCAATGCTTGCCTAGTGATAGTAGACAGATACTCTAAAACACCAATTTTTCTACCTTGTTTTAAAGATGACACTGAAATGGACACAGAAATTCTTTTTTGGAATAGAGAAATGCCCAGGACTGGTATTCCCAGAATCATTATCTCTGACAGAGACCCAAAGTTTACCTCTGAGTTCTGGACTGGCCTGCACAGTATGCTTGGGACCAAACTATCCTTTTCCACAGCATATCATCCCCAAACAGATGGCCTGGCAGAAAGGATGATTCAAACACTAGAAGACATGATCAGGAGGTTCTGTGCTTATGGTTTAGAATTCAAAGATAATGATGGGTATACACATGACTGGGTCTCATTATTGCCAATCTTAGAACTAGCTTATAGCACTAGCATTCATTCCACAACTGGGAAGGCACCAGCTCTCTTAGAAAAAGGTTGGATCCCAAACCTCCCAAAGGACTTCCTGAAGAAAGAGTCAGTAGACATCCATCCCACAGCCCTGAATTATGCTAAGATCTTTGACAAAGCTAGGAAGCATGCAGAACAATGCATAGTAGAGGCCACTTCTTATAACAAAGAAAGGTGGGACAAGACTCACAAAGAACCTGAGTTCAAGATAGGAGACCAAGTCCTTGTCTCAACAGCAAATTTCAATAATCTTTCAGGACCAAAGAAGATGAGAGATTCATTTGCTGGACCATTTGTCATAAGAGCTTTGCATGGTAAGAATGCAGTAGAAGTTATTTTAACTGAGGAGTTCAACAGGAAACACCCTAATTTTCCAGTTAGTCTTGTGAAGCCTTACCAGGCCCCAAATGTCCTTAAATTCCCCCTAAGGCAGAAAGTACAGGTTGTTATTCCCCCAATAGACAAGAATCCACAGAACAAAGTAATACTGAGAATAATGAGAGAAAAAAGGCTGAGAGTTGACAATAGGGATGTGAAGATGTACCTGGCTAGATATAAAAACTTGAGTGCAGACCATGATGAATGGCTGATGGAGAAAGACATACCAGAAGCTTCCACATTACTGAGGAAGTTCAGGAGTGAAGAAAGAGCTATATGATTTACACTAGGTTTAATTCCTTACAGAAATGAAACCTTTTTGGTGGTAGGGAATGTCAGCCTTAGAGTCATCACAACTGACCTAAAGCTTGCCTTATTTCCTTTTTCTCCCAATAAATAAAGAACAATAGCCTCACATCTTTTTATCCTCAATCTTAATCACCATTCTGACTGCAAATTCTGTTTCCTCATTAAATTTTGACCATAGTGCTCACTGAACACTTTGTAATTGCTCAACTCCTTCATAGAGTAATTAAATAATCAATTCTACGCCACAACTAGTTGAGCAAGTAAACCAAGGCCAGCCAACCACATCTACATGTGAGATTACATAAGCAAACCTTGAAAATTTTCGAAGTTGGTGTATCCTCCATTGCAGGGAGGATACACAACACCCAGACACCCAGAACCACCAACTCAGATCACCAAGGATTCACCAAGTTACAGCTCACCACTCTAACCAACCAAAGGCCTCTTTCACCCAGTACCTCAACAGTATTGTCAGTCAGTCCCCTTTCAGAACCTTGCTCTTCTGACAGAAGTCCTTCTCTGTCTCCCATCTTTTCCCCATCCTTTTCCCTTTCTTCCTCCTCCATCAAATCAGATCAAATCAAGCTCAATCCATCAGATCAAATCAAGCTTCAATCATCTCAAGAGATCAATCAACCTAGCTTCTGTCTTTTTCTGTGGTTTTTCCCTGAAACAAACCACATAGGTTTCCCTCTAAACAACCTTGACTATCTTGCTTGACCATAGTCTAAAATACTGGGCTGATTAGACTTGTCTTCTCAGATACCTTCCACGTTTCCATTGTGTGAAGAGGCTGTTGCATTTCTCAAAGTCTCTGGCACAGCTTTCCAACTTTTAAAGTTGTTGATTATCATTAATAAGAGCACTCAGATCATTGAACTCATCAAATCATCAAAAATATTCCCTTCTTTCTTCCTTTTCCCATCTTTCCTCCTTAACAGTTGTTTTCCTTATTCCCTTGAAATACAACTGTTGCCCCCCATCCTTGTGTCCTGTTGTCACTTTAGAGACCCAGGCTCACATGTTGAGCATAGTCTTTTATCTCCTGAACCAAAAAAAACTTGGCAGAGTAGTGTATATCCACTGTTGGAAGATAAGGGCTGAATTTCAGATTTATGAATAGAAAAGTTTGGAGCTGATGCAATTGTGGTGCAGTATGCAAAATCACCACAACCATAGCGGGTCTATTCCCAGCAGCAACAGTGGGCCGCTACGCTACACTACGCTATTTGACCACTAACTGTTAGCATAGCAGGTATTTGTTTTGCCAAACAGTTTGTAGTGTTAGCTGACGCTACACTCTGCTACACTCCACTAAACTAACAGTTAGTGTAGCAAGAAATTTTTCAGCCAAGTTTTTATTTGAATTGAAATCAGGACAAAAATGTTAGAGCCAGTGAAGTGCACAATCTGAACAGAATATTTTGGGTGGATTACATACGCCCTCATGTTACCAATAGTTGGTGTGAGGTGGTTGGGCAAAGAAAAGGATGTGGGAATGGTGAAAGTGTTTCCCTTGCACAAAATGTCTTGTTTTGCGGCTTTCACTGGCAGTTAATGAAGAAAGAGGGCTGAGTGATCAAGTCTATAAAAGACAAACTTACAGGGCAGGACACTGGTTACTATGACTGGTGGAATGCTATGTATGTATGTTTTATGTATTAAAGATGATGGGGAATATAGCAAGGGGAAAGAAGAGCCTCTTAAATATCTTCTTTGGAGCCTTGGTGGCAAAACTGGAGTGCTACAGAGGGCTGTCCTGTTGTCATGATTCTTAGTAGTAACTACTAAGGATGAGCCATGATAGATTGGCAATGATGTCAATGGTTGACATGTGAGTGTTACCGCAGTTACTGTAATGTAATATGGTTCAAGTGTGCGCTTCAGAGTGTCCAACTGAAGTGGTAACCATGTAGAACATCTGTCATGATCACCATTGGTAATCTGTCATCCCAATTGGGCCACAAATGTCAAATATGCATTTAGTGATGTTTACATATGTCTCTTTTGAGTTGGAGTATGGTTTTATTATTGTCTGATGATTATTCTGTTCATCATACAGGTTGTATGTTCTACTATTCATGTTTATACTTATGTTTATAGTAGTTTAAGGTGGATTTACTATTAGAAGGAGTAAAGTTACAGGGGTACTTTGGCTGGGGTACCCTATGTTATTTTACATGTAGAATCAGAATATTAGATAATGTTCTATTATTCATATTTTTTTATATTTATATTTTCACTTTTTATGGCATAAAGGGTAACAATGTCTCTTTCATAAGTAACAATGTCTCTTTCATAATTGTTTTGTAATAATGTCTCTTTCAGTATTACTTTGTTATATATATTTATTCTTGATATGTTTTTATATGTTATTCAGGTTGTCTCTGACATGATATCAAGCTGACAAAAATAGTAAAGAAGAATAATAAAAGAAATTAAAAAGATGAAAGCAAGAAGTTATTAATATAGGGTTAAGCAAGAATAATATTAAAGAAAAACCATACGCTCTTTTCCCCATAGTTTTGTGATGAGGGTGACATTGATTAGATATTTTTCATTTCCTTATAGTATAGCAGGAGTGATAAATTCCCCTGTCTTAGGTCAAAGCTCGTCCACTTTGCTCAATTAGGATCATTTTTGTCCATTTTTTTTCAATTTTTTCAATTTTTTCCCATTTTTTTCCACTTTTTTCCATTTTTTTCCATTTTTTTCCATTTTTTTCCATTTTTTTCCATTTTTTTCCATTTTTTCCATTTTTTTCCATTTTTTTCCATTTTTTTCCATTTTTGTCCATTTTTTTCCATTTTTTCCATTTTTTTTCCATTTTTTTCCTTTTTGTCCTTTTTTTCCTCTTTTTTCCTCTTTTTTCCTCTTTTTTCCCTTTTTTTCCTTTTTGTTCCTTTTTTTTTCCTTTTTTTTCCTTTTTTTTTTCCTTTTTTTTTTTTTTTTTCCTTTTTTTTTCCTTTTTTTTCCTTTTTTTTCCATTTTTTTCCATTTTTTTCCATTTTTTTCCATGTTTTTCATTTTTTTTCTTGCATTTTTTTCCCCTTCTTTCTTTCCTTTCTTTCCTTTTTTGTGTTATACACTAACAGCAGTTAGTGTAGCGTTAAACTCACAGTTAGCTCACCAGAAAAGGGTGCTCGGCTAACAGTTAGCATAGCTGAGAAGAGCAGTTAGCGTAGCTGAAAAGAGCGCTACACTAACAGTTAGCATAGCTGAAAAGAGCGCTACATTAACAGTTAGCGTAGCTGAAAAGAGCGCTACACTAAAATTTAGTGTAGCATTTGTTCCAGCTAACACCACTAAAAATCAGCTAACAGGCAATTTCTGTAGTGTTAGCTTGTTTTTTTCAATGGCGCTAATGCTACACTACCCGCTTTTTTTTTCAATGAAAATGTTTTAGCATTAGCTGAAAAAATCCTCAGCTAACAGTAACTTTGTGTTAGCGTAGCTAAAAAAGCTAACATTACGCTACGCTACAGCTACTGTTAGCCTAGCTGGTCCACCATTGCCAGCAGCAGTTCAGAAAAGACATCAAAATCTGACATGATATAATTTCATTTTCCCGCTGTGGTATTCCAAATCCTGTTTCAAGTATCATTCAGCTTAATATGCTTACATCAACTTCCACAAGATATAATACCAGCAATATGATGGCAGAATTGGAATCTAGGGTAAATTTAACATATAGTCACCCATTTATGTTTTAAGCATTGCACGGCTAAATCAAAAGATATATGGTTAAAAAGAATTACCGTGAATAATAAGTACATAGTATATATATAGAAGTAGTATATAGTTTAGTGTCTGTTCAAAAGACAAAGAAAATTCTTTGTGGACCAGCCTAATTACATAACCTCACCAGCGAAAATAGCTCACTTTATGCACTCCCTGCATGAAGCAGTGCAAGATTAGACAACATCACCAGCATAAATAGCTCAATTTATGCTCTCCGTGCATGAAGGCAGTGTAGAACAATAAACCCCACCAGCATAAATACCTCAATCAGATGTTACACCAGCAACAATCCCTCATATTTTACTATATAAGCAGGCAGGGATAGAGAGAAATTGGATGCATCCCACTCCCCACCATCCAGCAAGAAAACTAATAAAATTACCCATCCATATAATAGTGTGATCTTAATCAGGTGACCCACAACAGAATCTTTCACATCAGTTTAAAATACACAAAAGAAAAAAAATGAACATTGTGCTCTTTTAAATAAAGGTTAAGGAAGAGGGTACAACACTTTGAATATTTTACATTATACCAAAACATACTTCTACTCATTTTCTCAGATTGCATCTCAAAAGAAATACAGAAATAAATAAATCATAAACATAAAAATACTTGTTCCTCATCAATTCCAAAAGCTTTTATTCCATTTACCAGAACTAGTCTGTAACAATCCATCCACTATCTACTCCCCTTATCCCTTTATCAAGCTCATTGCTGATTATTTTTAGTTGAAATTAGATCTTAGTCTGATAATAGATTACTACATAAATATTAACTCTTGTAGTAAATAGAGGGGAAGGTCTTTCAAACCACCCTCAACAGTTGTAATGGATTCATACGTACCTGAAATACTATAACTGCTATTTCCCCCTCACAGAACTACCCCCTTTCCCAAAAGGAGTTCTCACACTGCATCCACAGTCCCCCTCAAAAATCCAATCCTTGACTCTCAATGGCTAATTTTATCTGCCTTGGGCAATTTATCATCCAATTCCCCACCAGACTGATGCCTGATCCTAGAAATATTCCTCAGGTGGCATTCCTTCAAAGAGGCAACCACCAAGTCCATGTTCTAGGTTCAAACGGATTGTTCCTTGGGAATCTTGGTGAGATACACAGCAGGACAATAGGGCAGTTCTTGGGGGATGCTTGACTTGGGTGACTGAGCCAAAATTTTCTCAATTGGACCTGTGTTTTATCAAACTGCAACCATTTGGTTTCATAAACTCTTCATCACTCTCTCAAATGGGGGGATGTGTGTTCAGTAGGTCAAAGGGTGTGGCAGCTGTTCTTTCTGCATTCTCTAAAAGGGGGGTTGAGATCATTTTCATTTAGAACTACAGCCCAAGCCTTTTCTTTGATATACCACACCTAACACCAGAAGATATTCAAGAAGGAAAATCTGAAAATGACCAATAGCTTTGGAAATACACCTGGTACTGTGCCAAACAAGGTTAAAATATCATCAATGGAGAGCACTCAGTGTTTTAAGGAAAAATTAATTTAACAAAGACAAGGTCTTGAAACTATGGAACCACTCCTAAAACACCTGGATCCAGGATGTTGTTGAAGAATTTCCAAAGCTAATGAACAATGGAAGACCACAAGGATAAATACTTGCCAATGACATGGTTCTTGGAAAGACCCTGACAACACTAATGTATTTTCTAGCGACCAGCCAATTGTCCCTTGATTATCAGACATCTGCTGTGAGGGATTCAATGGATATTTCTGAAGCTACACTCATATTATATCCTCTAGCTACCCTATCAAACTGGGAAAATAAGATCCAAATGCATTTTTATCCACAAGCGGTCACCTACTGAGCTTTAGGTGGGGATAACCAATGTCACACTCTGTGATGCCGAGGACTGGTATCCTTCTAGCTACACAAGGTGCAAGGCAAAAATCATGGGAAAAAGGGTTGTTTTTTTTATCTTTCATGTTAATATTTAAAAGATCAAAGATTTTATGGAGGGGCCAGCAAGCTGGGGTGTTTAGTTCCCTCCAAAGATGTTCATGCTGAAATCAGGGGAACCAAACCTTCAAAACTGGGGCCAGCAAGCAGGGGTGTTTAGTCCCAGTGGATATAGTGGCTAAGAAAGGGCCACAACGCCTAGTTGAAAAAGACTTACTGTAGTATGATTTGAGGGAAGGAGGTGGGGAACTTTCTTATGGTAAACTGAGCAGCTGGAAGCGGTTGGAAAGGTGTTCTGGAAGGCTGGAGAGAGTTGGGGTTGAGGACAAGAGGCTTTGAAGTCTTGAAGACTGATTTACTGGGCAGGACACTAGTATGCTGGACTGGTGGAATGCAGGTTGTAAATATGATAAAGCTGGGGAATCAAAATACAGGGGGAATAAAGGGCCTCTTACATTCCTTTCTGGAGCCCTGATGGCGGAAAATCAAGTGTTATTTTGGCTATGGGAACACTACAAGGAAGGAGTTATCCTTACTAGAAATAAATGATGTAATGTATCAAATTATTACATCTACAGGCTGTCAATAATTAATACAGCCTGTCAATCATCTGTCAAAATCATCTGAGGGTGCTTCAAGAGCTATTAGCTTGATGTACAACATGTATTGATCACTTGATCAATAGAATAAAAAAGAAATAATCAAAATATAGTACAGAATCTTATTGCTGTTTAATTTGGTTATTTCATATGTAAATTTCTGTACCATGAGAATCCTTGTCATAATTGCATGATGGGTGCTCTTCCAGCTCTGCATTCAATTATTTGACAAGCAAACATCCTGGGAAAAGTGTCAACATTATTTCTTTTCCCGTGATTAAAGGAGCTTGTCATTTGTTTTAAATGTACAAGTTCCTTTAGACTTATTTGAATTTATCTAGTGTTTTCCTTCTCCCCTGTTTTTTATTTATTTCATGTATTATGATATTATACAGTATGTATTTGTAGAAGGTAATAATATTACAAAGCCTATAAAACAGTGTGGTATTTATGTCAAATGTTACTTGTCAGCCTCCGTGATGCCAAAGACTTGAATCTTTCTAGCTACTCTGGGTGCAAGCAAAAAAAAGGTGGTAACACAAGGGTATGTGTCAAGGGGAAATGGGTAATGGTAGGTTTAAAAGAAAAGGTTTTAATAAAAACAAACAAGTTTTTATTAAGAGAGGGGCCTGAATTACAGGGGTGGTTTATTGTGCCCTCAAAGTTTTTGGTCTTTCTGGTAAAAGAGTATGCCCAGACAGTAGTATACTACTGAAGTATGTAAGGGATAATACTCACTAGTTTATTTCCAGGAAAGATAACTTCAGGAGGAGTATGACTGGTCTTGAGGCGCTCAAATAACTGGGTAACCGGTTGGTATTGAGTGCTCAGAAAGGTGAAAGGTTTTTGGATAAACTTCAGGTATACAACAAGCAAAAACTGTACTATATAACAGGCTGTAAGACTGGTTGATATGGTGGGTAAAAGCTGGTAAATGTAAATGAAGATGGGGAGATCATTTTGTGGGAAGGAAGGGCTGTTTATATATCCATTCTGGGATCTTGGTGGCAAAGAAGAAGCTCTTTTGTTTCCTGGTCTAGTCTTCTACTAAGCCCTAGTTACCTGTATAACTGGTTTGGTTACGGTAGGGCTTAGTTACATGTTTCAAAAGGCCCAAAGTGGTTTAATGTTCCCAGTATGGTGATTAATTTATTGTCTTCCTTCCTTTTGGACCAGTAGTCTATTTAAAACCAACCAATTGGGCTATCTTGGCCTTAGTAGGAAAAGTGTGGCTGCGGTGTTGGTTATGACTTTTATTACAGGTGCAAGGTACATGTAAATATGGAAAAGATGATTTGAACCTTATTTATGCATTATAACCAAGCTCTATTAACCTTAATTACCTATTCTACTAGCATATATTTAAGGTTATGTAGATTTTCAAGTCATATGAAAACTTGACGGCCTTGTGAGGGGATATGAAGGAGTAATAATTACGGGCTACTTTTGCTGAGCTACCCTAGGTTAATTTACATTTAGATTCAGAATATGAAATAATATTCCAGGTTTTATTTATACTTTAGAAGTTATATGTAGATTCTTTGTTATATGTTTTGTTTGAATAATTTCTTTTGAACCAAAAGACGTAAGGTGTGCATTCTTTTGAGACTAAGAATATGAGTTGTATATTTCTATAAATTTCTATGGTCAGGTTGTCTCTGAATTAGTAGCAGGCTGACATTATTTAATATTTTATTTACATGTTTTAAGGATAATTACATAGTTTATTTAATTTATTAGACCGTATTTTAAGGACTTCTACTTACTAGAATACTCTCATATCACATATTTCTATACCTAGTGAGTATTTTTAGCGCTTAGTAGGAGTATTCTTTAAGTTAATTTTATTATTAGAAGGAGTAAGTTTTCTAGGATACTTTGGCTGAGGTACCCTAGGTTATTTTACTTTCTCTACTGGAATATGTACTAATATTCCCACTTATCTCATATGTTAATGAGTTATTACTTATTTTATTATTATTATATTTATTATATTTGTTTATCACATTATTACTATGTAAGAATGTTTATATTCTAAAATGTTATCTTTTTCTTAAGGTTATTGTAATTTATGTTAACTTATTACTTGTTTAATAATGTCCCTTTTATATGTATTTTTACTTATTTATTAATTATTATAATTCTGTTCTAGTCAGGTTGTCTCTGAACTAGTAGCAAGCTGACAACCAAGGAGATATTACAAACAAAGAGCTGACAAACTCCATGGTTGTGCTAAAAAAATTTGAGATCATTTGAACACCTGGAAACTCAACTGGCCAGCCAATGATAGAATCTCTGAATATTTTCTGGTTCAGGATTGCGTTGGATGAAGCGCAGTAAGTACAAAAGTCAACTTTTTTCCAGATGAAATATTTTTGAAGCCACTAGAAATGAGGCAGAATGATGATGATTTAAAATGAAATGATAGTATGATCAGGAAAGCATATGCCTCTAGGACCCAGACAATTCAACGGATGGATGCAAGATTTTTCTTGTGTCTCACTGGGACACTGCTGCAGAACCAATTTACAGACCTCCAAAGCCTTGTTAAACTGCTATCAATGAAACTGTGGAGTGAAGAATGGACATGGAAGAACTTCCTAATAGCCAATGTAAAAATTGGTTCAATCCAAGCTATCAAATCTTTAAACGGGCTCATGGCCAATGAAATATGCTTGAGGAAAAAAAAGGATGTCTTATTGAATCTTCCACCAACAATTTAAAATTCAGTTTGTGTTCATCTCAGCTCTGACTGGAAGAACGTATCACAAGAGCTCCATCAGAAGTTTGTACAAAGGTTTGGACAATTGGGAGATTCAGGAGTGGTTTGTGATTTTGGGGAATTCTTTTGGAAACTTACATGGATTCAACAATTTTTTAATTGAGAAACAACCATAGGGAGCAGTGAGCAACAAGGAGGAGAAGGCTCCAAGTCATGTGACCAGAGAGTGCTAGGGAGGACTTGTACCTGAGAAAAAACCAGAGGGAGCAGTGAGAAACAAGGAGGAGAAGGCTCCAAGTTATGTGAGCAGAGAGTGATAGGGAGGGCTTGTACCTGAGTGAGGTACAGTAAAAGTGACACAGCAATGAGTGAGTATAGATTGCATGGCAAGCGTTAAGAAAAGAGGAAACAGAAGGAAACAAAAAAGAGAGAATAAAGTAAAAGAAAGAGATTCAGACCTGAGAAACAACCAGAGGGAGCAGTGAGCAACAAGGAGGAGAAGGCTCCAAGTTATGTGAGCAGAGAGTGCTAGGGAGGAATTGTGCCTGAGTGAGGTATGGGACAAGTGACAAAGCAATGAGTGAGCGAAGAGAAAAGAGAGAAAGAAAAAGGAGACTAAAACTGAGTATCTAAATAGTGAGAAAGTAAAACCTAAACTAGATACACTAAGTTGCGGCAGGCAACTCCTAGAAAACCTAACCCTATTTATTGCATCTTGATGTCTTCATTGTTACAGTAATCACCCACTCTTTGTGAGAGACAAGATTGAATTTGGTGTGGAATGGCAATGGAATCACTGATCTGCAAAAGCAATTCACCTGATTAATAAGCTTCAGGAAACAGCAGTTCACCTGATTAATAAGCTTCAGGCATTGAATTCTGAAGGAAGTGAAAGAGGGAGTCCAAAGTCTGTGATCTTCTCTAACTATTTTGGATTCTTGAAAATGTAAGTTTGATGAGCTTAAATACTTACTACTATCATATGCATCTATTTCTTAGCCACTCTGCTGACAAAAATCATGATAGACTTATGCAAGAATTGAAAATGCGCTTGAAGCCAACAGGATCAAATCAACATGGCTGATGAGGCAAATGAGCATTGAAACACGTGAAAAGATTCTTGACAGATTTAGGAGGCATTCTGAGTGTAATGTGCTGCTGGGATCAATTTGAGAAGCTGGGGTGGGGACTGATTTATTGTGTGCAGAGCATTATAAAAGAAAACACCCCGTATATTGAGATCTCTAACAAGGATATGTAATTATGTAGGAACCAAGTTGGAATCCAGACATGGAGGTGCAGGCTGTTACTTGTCTGTAGCAGCTGGGCCAGGAAAAGCTGGTATATGTATATAGATACCACATGCACGGCACACTTGAGATGAATATCTATCAAATACAGCAATGGAAAGGCAAATTTGCAATTTGGATATTCTCTGTGTAGCTCTGTTGTGTGGATTGAAGCTGATGATTTAATTTGTGGTGTAGGCTAAGTGTTTGTTCTGGTGGGAATAAAGATGACTAGTCTGCTCAGTTGTTGATGAGAAACCTGGGCATGTGAAATGCAGATGTATTGAACCACAAGATTTCTGTTGCCAGCTCCAAGAAGTCTATGGGAAGCTGGGGGTTGAGGAGGTGTTTTTGTGTATCAATGTAATTGGGTGCGTAGCAGTTGATTGGTAATCTTCTTGGAATATCAAAGGATACAGGAGCCATGGAGGGCATGGAGGTGGACCAATGTTTTTCAATTGCATAACAGTCAATATATTTTAGGCCTTTAATTCTTGTCTTCTTGTGGATTTGGATTTTTTCAAGCTGCTCAGCACATAGAGTAAAGTTGGAGGACCTCCAGGACAAGGGAACTTTTGCAAGTGAATTGTCTATTACCTTCTGGGTTTTGGAAGAGAATTTGATGATGTCAAAGAGGTGCTTGTTTTCAGGAGGCACAGGGAGTGTAGGGGGTGTCTTTTGACAGTTTTTCTGGATCTGAAAGTGTGAATTAAGGTGACAAGTCAGTTTCAGTGAACAAGGAGTGAGGAGGTGAGATTGTGTACCTGTTGTCAATATTTTGATTGCATCTTGGAATTCTTGTATTTCTGGCAGACTGGGTCAAACCTGCCTAGTCTAAGACCTTCAGCTCTTCCCAAAAACCATTGACGTAGGGTAGCAATGTGGAGTTCAAAATTTTTGGCTTTGGCAGGAGCAATGTAGAATATCTTGAAAACTCCAGATTGATGAGTGTGGAGCCAATGCTTGAGGATAAACTGTACAATGGACTGGTTCCAGTACAAGTCCCAGAGATTTTCCCAAGCAAATGTAGCTCCTGGGAATCCAGATGTAGCAAGATCTTGGAGGTCAAGAGTGCACAACACAAAGGGGATCTTTGTGGTTTTGATAGAGGAAAAAATCTCTGGAATTGGACTAATTGGGTGTATCAGGATGGAATGCAGAAAAATGGAGCCAATCTCAAAATCTTGAGGAGGTGGAGAGAGCCTCCATTTCTTGGAAGATGTGGTGTTCAGGTTAAGCAGGGTACAGGTGAAGGAAGATATACACCGGCATAGGGGTAGGAGAGTGGAATAAATGCTATTGAATTTTTGAGTGTTGGTTGGTGGTGTGCAACTACTGAAGTGAGAGTCAGGAGGAGGCATGATTTGTTTGGAGTAATGATGAAAGACAGGGATTCATCCAGAGACTCTTATACGGTGTTGGTTGATGCAAGGTGAAAGATTATGGGATAGAATTTTTGTCAGCTTGCTACTATGTCAGAGACAACCTGAACAAAATATATAATAATATAATAATGAAAGAGACATTATTACAATCCAACAATGAAAGAGACATTATTACAAAACACCAATAAGAGAGACATTGTTACTCTTTACGCCATAAAAAGAGAAAAATACATATAAAAACATATAAATAATAAAATATTATTTAATATTCTGATTCTACATGTAAAATAACATAGGGTACCTCAGCCAAAGTACCCCTGTAACTTTACTCCTTCTAGTAGTAAATCCACTTTAGACTACTATAATAATAAGTATAAACATGAATAGTAGAATATACAACCTGTATGACAAACAGAATAATCATCATACAACAGTAAAACCATAGTACAACTCAAAAGAAACATATGTAAACATCCTTACATACACAATCTGACATTTGTGGCCCAATTGGGATGACATATTACTAATGGTGATCATGACAGATGTTCTACATGGTTACCACTTCAGTTGGACACTCTGAAGCGCACACTTGAACCATATTACATGACAGTAACTGTGGTAATACTCCCATGTCAACCATTGACATCATTGCCAATCTGTCATGGCTCATCCTTAGTAGTTACTACTAAGAATCATGACACAAGACAGCCCTCTCTAGCTCTCCTGTTTCGCCACCAAGGCTTCAAAGAAGATATTTAAGAGTCTCTTCTTTCCCCTTGCTTTAATCCCCATCATCTTTTATACATACAACATACCTACATAGCATTCCACCAGTCATAGTAACCAGTGTCCGGCCCTGTAAGTTTGTCTATTATAGACCTGATCATTCAGCCCTCTTTCTTCACCAACTGCCAGTCTTTAGCCCATCAACCCAACCGCCTCAGCCTGTCCAGTAACCCATAGAAGTGCCCCTTCCTTCAAGAAAAGACCATAACAGTAAGTCCTTTCTTTCAGGAGTTGTGGCCCTTCTAGCCATCTTTACTGGGATCAAAACAACCCCTGCTTGCAGGCCCCAGTTGTAACAGGTCACCAATTTCCTCTGCTTTTGAAAGAAAACCTGTGGAGGGAACTAAACCACCCCTGCTTGCAGGCCCCTCTTTAAAAAATATATCCTTATATTTTTATATCTCATATCACCACCATATTACCACCCTTTTCTATCTTTGCACCCTGTGTAGCTAGAAGGATCTTAGTCCTTGGCATCACAGAGCGTGACAATTGGGGGTCTGGCCGGGAATTATCCAATTTTTATTACCCATAAAAATTATTCCTCACTTAGCCACCTTTATTTTTTACAAACATAAATCAAAAACCGTAAAAATTATCCATAAATCCAAACCACTATAAAAAATTATCCCTTTTTTATAAAAACCTTAAAGAAAATACAAAAACATTCTTTATCCTCTCATCTACCCAGATCTGATTTTTAATTCACAAAAAACCATAAAATACATATCTTTTTATACAAAATTAAAAATCCATAAAAACTCGAAAATCTCATTTTTTTCTACTAAAACATTTAAATCAAAAAGAATCATTAGGGGGTATCAAATATGACCAAATCCACCATTATCTAATCAACTGGTTTTGAAAATCCACCATTTTTAAAAACCATTGATATCTATATAAAATGGTTCAGGATTATCAAAATTGAAATTTTGTGGAAAAAGTTAATTCACTGGTCTTAACTGTGGATTTGGTCATATTTGATACCCCCTATTAATAATAAAATTCTTTTTTTTCATAATCCTCTTTAAATATTCTTAGTGAATCTTAAGGAGAACGCCGAACTAATCCAATACTACCTTGAATATCTTAGGCTACGCAAGGAGGAATTTATCCGCAACTACGTGCCATTGTCGTGGGAGCTACTTACTCGAGAGGAACAGATCCAGTTAGCTACCTACCACATACAACAGCAAGAGGAGGCGGACTTAGAAAGCCAACTACTTGTTAACCAACTCTTTCGTGAATACCGCAAAGATAAACGAGCTAGAAGACGCGCCGCAAGTCCGTGTATCTCTCTTTCATTTCCAAGATATTAAACCCTGTCTGACCAAAGACGAAACGGAACCAATTCCCTTTTCAGTGAATCCTACATCCTCTGTTAATGCTACTGAGAGCTCTTCCGTAGGATCCAACTCTAACATCTCTAACTCCACCGACGAAGTCATTACTAGTCAGTAATAAAATCGTCCATTTCTTTTAAAAACTACAATAAAGAAAAAGAAATCTACTAACTGCTATGTCTACCAGATCCAGTAGGCCAGACCTCGCAGGACCCCTCCCAGACCCCTCTCGAGCTCCCAGAAGAACGGGAATTACAAGAGAGGATCAAGACGATGAAGTTCAAAACAATCCAACGCCGGGATATAGCTCCCAACAATTTGATGACGGAAGCGATGGAAATAGATCCACCTTTGACTTTGTCGGAGGATACCCAAGAACCCCAAGGGATGCAAATGGAGGAGTCCAGCTTAAAGACGAAGGAAGTCAACCCCTTACAGCCATCCTTGACGCGTCCAAAGACCCAGAAATCCAGGTGATAAACCAATCCAGAGACATCCAGGAGCTCTCGAAACCAGAGAGGATCAAGGTTCTGGTTCGACAGCACGTGGCCTTGTGGAAAAGGAGCCAAGAAAACGTGGCGAAGAAAGATCCCAACATTCTCCGCAGCATTCTTTCCGACGCGCAAGAGACCCAGAAATCTCTACAGAAGCTGATGACAAACAAAGAAATAGAATCTTACGTGAAGGGATGGAATCCCTGGAACGAGAAAAAATTACACTTCCCCGCTCCAGAGAAAACCAACGGGAAGGCAAAGAAAGAAAAACATTCAGACAAGCGCAAGGATTACAGCAACCCGCGCAAATGGAAACAAATCTCAGAGATGATCCAAGCCGCCAAGGGCCTCTACGACAGCACCGCGTAGAGGATATCTCTTATTTTTGTGCTATACTAGATAGCATTGATGTTGTAAATAGTAATTTGACTAATCTTGACAGCAATTTCGAGATTAATCATAATAACATTGTACATAGGATTTCCTCTTCTTCTAAAGTCATTACCAATGACATTGACATCAGATTCTCTCAATTAATACAAGTATTGAGCCAATTACCGCTTGACTTAAGTGAAAGTAACATTTTTAAAGACATTAAAAATGAAATACAAATTTTACATGAGAATAACAAAGCCAATACTGAATTATTAACTGAAAGAATCCAAAGATTGGAAGAAGTATCAAATGGTAACTCTGATTATGTTACTTCAACTATAAAACAGGACATTATTAAAGAAAAACAAAAGAATAATAATGATGGATCTTTAAATGAAATTAAAGAATTATTATTACAACACAATTCTACCATGCTTAAAAATCTAGAATATACACATTTGACTATGGAGGAGTTGAATAAAGACTATAACTCTCAATTACGCCTAATTAGAGAAGATATAAAAGATATTAAAAATTCTAACAATAAGGACATACCTCCTCATTTACAGAATATATCAGAAGATAGTCCAAAGTTTAATAACCCCTTCATGACTGAAAAAAGTAATAATAAGAGAGGAGAACAGACTAGTAAAGATTCTGGTATTAACTACAATCTAGATATAGTAGCCATTAATAAACTCATGCCTCCCCTAGCTGATTGGCCAAAATTTACAGGTCAAGGAGAGTATGATCACATTACTTTTATTAAATACATTGATCACCTTATTAAAACTTATGGCGCCATTGAAGATATTATCTCTGCCAGACTTCCTAGAATATTTGAAGGTGTTGCGTATGAATGGTATGTAAACACCCAAGAAGAAATAGGAGTACAAAGTTGGAGCACTTGGAAAGAATTGATCAAGGCTAAATTTGGTACTAGAATGTGGAGAAATAAAATGCGTAAATTATATGAAGCAGATTATTTTGATCCCCAAAAACATTCTGCACACAAGTGGTGTTTAGCTCAAATGAGAAGAATCAATTGCATCCATAATAATCCCACTACAGAGGAAATAATTGAAAAAATCCTTGACCAATGCCGTGGTAATTTTGAACATTCAGTAAGATGTAGATTAAAAGAAGGATCACACCAGGAAAAAAAAGTTGGAACCTCCATGGAGGTGACTTCTCTATATCCCCCACTTATCCCACCTCTATCTACTATGTATCCTTGGTGTGCACCAATGTTATCTCCATGCCTATCTATTATGTATCACCAATGTATAATGATACATCAGAGGAGTTTTCAAAAAAAATTCAAAAGATCCAATTGTTTTTATAGAAATTTCTGAGACAAGAAATTCTTTTTATTACAACCAATGTTTAATCAATGACAGCTCATAATAAAATCAAACAAATTATAATTTTTGAAATGGAGACTATAGTTTGATCTTGGATGAAAATTATATCCAACCATGGTTTATCTATTACTAAAGTTCTTGGAAAACATGACCATAGAACTCTGAAATAAGCCAGTTATGTTTGAAAAGTGCATACATCACCCCAGGAGATCCACCACCCCCACTGCCAACACCTTGGAAGCTGAATTTCTGATATGCACAAGCTTCAAAATCCAAAAAAAAAAACATCAAGTAGCTTGATCAAGTGAAATTCAAGGTTTCAAAAATATTCTTTACAACATGGCTAACATGAAATCCTTGTGGTTTTCAACTCTGGTACAATTGTTGCACAGTCATTCAACCACAACTAATATTTTATTTTGTATAAATTTGATATTTTGGGATTAAACATGGAAATAAAACCAATCTTGATAATCAACTTGAAGTAAACAACATGATTCATTATAAGCCATTTATTGCAAAATTTAAGTTGAAAAATTCAACTTGTCCCGTTGAAAAGGAACAAAATTCGTATTACATATTCCTTGTCTATGTTAAAACCTTGCATTGTTAAGAATGATTCTTTTGTACCCATCAGCTATTCAATTTGAAGCCAATCCCCAATTTTTTTACTTCCTCCATGTTCACAAGTTTCAGAAAAACAGTGATATCATATTCTTTTTCCTTCATCAGATTATTTGTAATTATGGTAAGTGCAAGTTGAACTAAGAACACAAGCGTAAAAATCTCCTATCAAAAAGAATCTATGGAATGTGGGCCTTGAATTCTGCAAAAAATCAACAAAAGATTATTCCATTAATTTTGGTGCCACATTGCACATTCATAAATATGTTATATAGATTTTTCTAAAATCAAATTGAATTCCCTAGTTGGAATCAGGAAACACTTTCCAGGTGTAGGATCATTTTTTCCCCCACATATGTTAATATCCATTTGAGAATCACCATTTCAACCTCCTATTAATTTGATATAGACTATATCTCTCATTTCTGTCTCAATAAATTTCAACCTAACACATAATTTAATTTAGACACAACAAGATTTCAGGTGGGGATCAATTTATTTTTTGATTCTCTCTTCAAATCTGCTTAAATGTATCCCTGTCAAGTCCCAAGAAAGAATTGTAAGAGAAAAGATGTTATTGATCCTAATGAAATTTGGCCATTCAATTACATGAGAATTTTTAAATATCCACAAAAACAGCTTAAGTCATTTACTTGGAAGCGTCCCGCATGGAAAAGCCCTCTTGGGTATCAAATCTCCTGTATAATTTTGTGGTGTTGTTGAAATATGTATACCATCCTGTTTTGGTGTTACTGCTCTGAATCCTAGATTATCCTTAGATGATACTTTAGATAATTTTCAAAAACCATGTCAACTCCTCCGGTAAGTTATGCAAAATTACTGAGAAAGAGCAAGAAATTGAAAATCATGATGATTGGCTTGATGATATATTTCTTACCATATCTCTTACCAATTAATTCTGGAAGCCTTCTGATCTCACCTCCTATCATCACACTCTTTTTTTCCAACTAAGACCCAAGATTACTTATTATCAAAGAATGGTTGACACTGGTCTTGTATTTATAGATTACCTTTTCAGCTTCCATCTGTCATTTTATAATATCAACTTTGGTTAGAAATGATTCACATGATTTGAAAAATCTCATTCTTTTTCCATGAATAATCAATAAATTTTGGATTCAAACAAAACAATTTTGCCATATCCTATGATCTTATTTCGAACCCCAATCTTAATTACCCAATTACTCATAAGCCGGCCAGGATTTTCTGTTGTAGATTAAGCCCGCCGGGCTTAAACAGAACCCTTGATTTTCCTTGTTTTCCTGCACATACAATATTTTTTTAGTTCAAGCATCCTTAAGCCCGCCGGGCTTAATATCAATGAATTTTGGATTAAAAGCAAACAATTTTGATGTATTCTATTATTTTATGCGGGACCCAATCATACTTACCTAGTGACGCACAAGCCCACCAGGAATATCTTTTTTAGATTAAGCCCGCCGGGCTTAAAAAAACCCCTGTGCTTCCTTGTTGCCCTACACTCAAAGTCTTTTAGTCCAAGCATTCTTAAGCCCGCCGGGCTTAATATCAATCAATCTGGATTCAAAAAAAAATTGTCCAGATTCTATGATTTTATGTGTTTCCCAAAACTTACTTAATTGGTGAGACATAAAACTGCCACGATTTTCTGATATAGATTAAGCCCGCCGGGCTTAAATCCTAGCTGAGCTTGTCATTTTTGGCCTGACCCTCGATTTTTTTTGGTCCAACCATCCTTAAGCCCGCCGGGCTTAATCACTAAGATGAAGCCCCAGCTCATAATTATACTTTTATGCTACAGTACGAGTGGAAATTTCAGATCTTCCAGGAATTTTTGAAGAGATATTTATCAAGGGAAAATAAAGAGGATGTGGACAGGAATTCTGGATACTAAGACCCGAGTCAGGAGAAAACAAAGAAATACAGTCCGCTAGGTTGCATTGCAGAAAATTACTCATCCAACAAGAAGTATTGACCTTGAGGAAATGCACTTAGATGAACAGATATTTTGATTTCTATATAAACATTAGGTTTGAAATTTACAAAACTTTGGGGTCAGATTGTAGGACAGAAGATGGTGGATTACATGCAAATTCAATCTTTATGGGGAGAATTGAGTGACAGGAAGTGAAAGGCGTGATAGATACGGAAACAGAGAAAACAATGAGATATGTGAATGATGAAATTCCAACACTTAGTGAAAATTAAACTCAACTGCAAATTTTTTCATCTGGTTTTTACCTGAATGAAAGGATCTTGAATAACCACATGCAAGCTGCACGCTTCTTGCATAAAGAACCACCCACAAAAATATTTATTTTTGGTTTGATGAAACTTCAATGATTTTGTGTATAAGGCAGCTCAAATATTGCATTAAAATAACTGATTGGACATTTTCAAGGAGAGTGCTTCTCTTTGCACGTGTTATTTTCACTAGCCTTGGGGGGGGGGGTAGGTTAGATCAAACCCAAGACACTTATTTGGTAGAGACCACATGAGAAAATAATGAATTCAACCCTGCAGTATGATATATTTTGAAACTGGATACATATGAGTGGATTCAGATAGCCAGAAATCAGGCATAAAACATATGTATCCCTCTGCTATCCCTTTGATCAAGTGATTGATATATGTTGGATACAAAGTGGAGACAGCGTGGTGAAATACAAAGACCTTGTTTTCCCTGAAGCAAATCCCTCTCAGGCTTCATAAATTATGATCAACTCTGACAAGAAGTTTTTAAATAAATTTTGAAGGGTTATGTGGGTAATACATTACAACTTTGGTTCACAGAAAACCGCCTGAAAAACCTATCCATTCAATTCACTCAGCTTAGATGATAAATTACAAGATATAACTTCCAGGGTATTCCACTTGAGTTTTAATTTCCCCCAGCACCAACTCTACTATAGTAGAAATAAAGATTCTGACCTCTTTTGAATTTTGAAGAACCGCTAAAAAAAGAGGCACACTCTGAGTGATTTCATGTATGATCCAGTATTTTTGAGCTCTTAATATATTCCAAGGAATGATGATATCATATGATATTTACAGAAGATTTCACTGTTTGTGGGTTTCAGTTGGTAACTGAAACTCAACATCAAGAATTTAACCTTACAGGTGAAATCCCCAGGAAATTCAATCACAGAGGAATTAAAAATCCCTCGAATCAATTATACATCTGATAAACAGATAAATTGTGCTGGATGAAACATTTTGATTGAGTATATGCTCAGTTGCTTTGATTTTCATATGAAAAATTTAGAGCTGTTCATTTGGATCATAAACCTCTTATTTGATCCATTTGAAACCATGATTGCTGTGAAATTCAAGCACACTAGCTCTTTGGGCCAAGAAATTTAGCTCATGTATTTCATTTCCTCTATCAAAAGTCATCTGCTCTACAGTACTCTTTGGAGTTTACTGTTCAGAAGCAATTTCCAGTTTCAGCCTTCTCTATCAACAGATACACAAACTTCAAAGATTGGATAATAAAACCACCCCATAAGCGCCTTGCTTAAATACTCCCATCATCCTCCAGACAAACCACCAATTGTCAAACTTGAATTACATTTTATTTAGGATACTAAATTGGATACCATATCCCATATATACCAAGCAAGACATTGGTTTCAATTTCTTAAGGAAGCTGTTTTATCATTTGAAGTCATGGTTGATATTACGATCCAGCTGAGCTTGGAGGCCATGATTTGACATAGAGGATATTGTTTGTCCATTGTAACTATTTCCACCAAATTGATGAATCATGGAATTTAATCTCTCAATTTTGCATGGAACAGAGAAACCGCTATTAAGCAGTCCCTGATTCCTTAGTAATTTGGAATACCCATAGAATGCATTTGGATAGAGGTACTTCAGTCATATTTTGGAAAATTTGTGACATTTTACTGAAATTTCCAGCTTCAAATTCCATCAGAATCCATGATTAGAAAACCAAACACAGTTTCAGGTCGAAATTGACCAATTTTAACCATTGAAGAACTAAATATGCAGGTCCTGTGGATGATTAGTTAAGTCCACTCAAATTTAAGCTCTTTTTTCATGGAATTTTCAGGATAAATATAGAATTACGCCTATTAGCTATGATCAATTCACAATAACCATATATTTAATTTATTATCCAGGATTTGGAGTTTGTTGGAATAACTGTTACTAAAATCAAGCTGCATCAGTTTTGACCTGACAGTTGTGAATTGCTTCATTTTATCTTCATTCTTCCCCTCACCATCTTTCACTACAAAGATTGTTCATTTTTCCTCAGGGTATATTGATCAAAAAATCAGGTATATTGATCAACTTTTCAAATTTTCCCCCTTTTTTTTTTTTTTTTTTTTTTCCTCATGTGGCAGCGCTACCATCCTTATCAGGAACTCCATGTGTAATCAATTGTTTCAATTGTTATCAACTCATTTCCCATTTCTCTGATTCACAGTTTTTGTTGAATTATATTTCTCGGAGTCAAGCGTTGGTTAGATTTGATAAATTTTGATAGGTTAAATTAGATACAATTACAATCAAGTATGTACAGGAGTTTTTACAAAGAAATTATTTATGTACAAGGAAAAATGTGATTATAAATGAGAACTAATTTCCGGGGACCATCTCCGAGTTTTTACAAATAAATTATTTATGTACAAGGAAGAAATGTGATTATAAATGAGAACTAATTTCCGGGGACCATCTCCTCAAGTTCCTTAACCAGGGCTCTAATGTCAGGTTTTGAGCGCAACTTCAAAGCAGATCTTTGATGCTCGGTGAGGGAGTCAAGCCATTCACAATCAAAGCATGCCTTTGGAAAATTGGATGGTGGTTTGAGCTTGCTTTCAATTGGCAAAGAAACATTCCGACGCTCCCGGGCCGCAGCACCAGAAGAGCCTTTCGGGGTTGCTGCTATCATAGCAGCCTTCAAATCATCAATTTTACGCATCATGCGAGAAATTTTGTGATGTTGCCATGGGATTGATCAAACGGTGCATTTTTTGGGATTTCTTTTTGAATAAGCGATGTGGATCATTTGAGAAACTTCATCATTGGTATCATTGTCACTGCATGCGCCTTCAACAATTGGAACAAGGCCCAAAAGCTTTTGATACTTGCTTAAGGTTGCAATTTGGGCGTGTTGTAGCTGCAAGAAAAGTTTGGTTTTGTTAGTCCAGGAATATATTTAAGCGGTCAATTCAATTTTTGCTTACATTAACCAATCTAGAAGTGCGCCAAGCAGTCTTGTCTTGTGATTCTTGTTGACTGTTGGACCACTTATTCTCTTGTTGATACCTGATGAAATTTGTTTAGTAAGGAGACGTGAATCAATTTGATAGGTAAACAAAGCATCAGGAAAAAAACTGACCGTCTTACTGAGTCGCTGGGTAACATGGAGATGAATGGCATTTTGGATGCTTTCCTCTTTCAGACCTTTGGGAACAATTCCAGTGTACTCTTTGCATTTGACCAGCTCAACAAATGTCTTCACGGCCAGATCAAGCAGATGCTCATTATCAGGACTGTTGATTGGTTGGTTGAAATTTGGGCGGAAGGAATGAACTCCGGCGGCAGTCATCATCCTGCGCATGATGGCCAATGTTTTGGGGGTAGCGGATGGATGACCAGGACCATGAGGATAGGGTAGTCTGGATCACTCAAGAGATCCTCCACCTGATCATCAATATCCATGCGCAATTCCTCTTCATCATGATGAGGTAGAGTTTTGCTTTTTGACCCTATCAGGGTGGCAACATGTTGTTGTATCAAGCGCTGAAGATCAAAGTTGAGTTAGCAAGACGTAACATGTGGGGGACAAATGGAGACATACAGTGAATTCCCCTCCTTGTGGTTTTTCATGATCACTAGTCAAATTTCATGAAGTTTATCGGGGATTTACTTACCATTTGAAAAATTATTAATTAAATATATGGAAATACTTCAACTTTGGAGCAGTCATGTGAAAACAAGATACCTCATTGATACATTCTGTTGAAGTGGGGGATACAGTCAAGATACAGTGTTGATATGTTGAGGATAGGTAAGAGATAAGCGAAGGCACCTCCATAGAGGTGCCAACTTTTTTTTCCTGGTGTCAACAGATTTATCTCACCTAATTTCAGTAATGGAAGAAGTGGTAGAACTGAAAGGACTCAACAGGAAAAGCCATTCTTTTGATAAAAAGGAAGAAATTAAAGATAAAAATCCGCCCACTATCATGAAGAAAGTGAAGATACCTGAGTGTTATAATTGTGGAGAAACTGGTCATAAAAAACCTGAATGCCCCAACCCCAGGAAAAGAGTAAATAATGTACATGTGGAATCTGAAGATGAGAACTCAGACTCTCAATCTGACTTTAATGTAGTGTCTATAGAACCTAAGCACGGTGATTTTTATGATCCCGAAACAGATGAAGAAGACTCTTGCAAAATTAAAGTAATACAAGCTGATATAGGAGATAACTTCTGTATAAATGAAATACATGGTGACTCTAATTTACCACAGAAATGGAATGATTCATTAGAAGTAGGACACATTTCTGACGCAAAATTATTAACAATAAACCAGATACTGGTATGAATTATACTCTAGGAAAAACCAGTTACTCTACTGTAATATTTAATGATAAATATCTAAAGGTATTATTAGATATTGGAGCCTTCTGCTCGTGTACAAGTGCTGACTTCCTTAATATTAATTACCCTGAATGGAAACAATATTTATTACCAGTTCCTAGGGCAAAACTTAGTAGTTGTAACTCTTCAATGAAACCTGTAGGAATTATACCTATGACTCTAATTTTTTCCGCACACCAAAGGCTCTTTAAGGTTGCACATTGAATTTGTGGTACTACAACAAGACGCCATTTGTGATTACTTAATCTTAGGGAATGACTCCTTCTGCATGTATGGATTTGATATATTCCAAAGTAAAGATAGATATTTTACTATTGGTGCGGATTGGAAGAAGAAATTCTCAATATGCAATATTAATATCAAATTACCTGATCCAATCACGGGAAAAGATACCAAATTAAATAAAGAATTAAGTACCTTTAATAGTGAATATTTTAGCCAGGCCTCTACTAGTGAGACTTTAAATAATGAGCAACAAATTGATATTCTTACAACATGTTACCGTAACAAAGAAGCATTCTGTACTAATGAAGAACCCATTGGTAATGTGAAAGGACATGATATTAAGCTTGAATTGACCTGTAAAGAACCCTACCCCCCAATTCTAAGGAGACCTCCATATCCTTCCAGTCCTAAATCAAGAATAGCTCTTGAAACTCACATTAAAGAATTGATTGAGCTGAAAGTCCTGAGGAAAATAGGACATAATGAACAAGTAGAAATTACCACACCAGTAATAATTGCGTGGCATAATGATAAATCAAGAATGGTGGGAGATTTTAGAGCTTTAAATAACTTTACCAAAGCTGATAACTACCCTATACCCAGAATTGACCACTCACTTCACAACTTATCCAAAGCTAAATATATTACGTGCATGGATGTACTAAAGGGATTTCATCAAATACCTATTGCAGAAGAAAGTAGGAAATATATGAGAATTATCTGTCACCTGGGAGTTTATGAATACCTGAGAATGCCCTTTGGGATAAAAAATGCCCCCTCCCATTTCCAAAGGATGATGGATTCCATATGTGGGTGTTACATACGCCAATGTTGGATGATGATTTATATTGATGACATAATAATTTATTCTGAAAATTGGGAGACACACATCAATAAAATAAATATTGTACTAGAAACCGCCATTAAAGCTGGATTAAAAATGTCAATCAAAAATGTAACTTTGGTTTTACAGAACTAAAAGCCTAGGACATATAGTATCAGGATTGTCCTTTAGCCATTGACCAGAATAAAGTAGCAGCTGTTATGATGAAATCTATGCCTCAAAATATTACAGAAATGCAATCCTTTTTAGGTGTCTGCAGTTATTATAGACAAACATATACAACAATTTGCTAACATGTCCAAGAGTCTTTATGAAATTTGCTCTAAAGACACTATTTTTGAAATGACTTTTGCTCGAGTCAAAGATTATGAATCTTTAAAAATAGCTCTCACTACTGCCCCAGTTTTAGCCCAACCAGACTACAGTCTTCCTTCATATTATATATTGATGCTTGCCTAGATGGATTAGGGGATGCCTTACATCAAGAATTCCAAGTAGAAGATAAACCCATTGAAAAAACCTATACTATTTATATCCAGACAAATTAAAGTGACAGAGAAAAAGTATGGTGCCAGTCAGATGGAATGTCTTGCTTTAGTATGGGCATTAGATAAATTACATTATTATTTAGAAGGGTGTAAAGTGGTTTTAGTAACTGATTGTACAGCTGTAAAAACTTTAATGAACATGAAAACCCCTAATAGACATATGCTGCGATGGCAAATAGCTATTCAACAATACAGGGGACATATGACAATTGTGCATAAAGCTGGAGCTAAGCACAAAAATGCAGATGGATTAAGTAGATGGGCATTACCCAATACCCCAGATAATCCTGCGTATGACCCTGAAGATGAGGATATTTTTCCAATATTAGGAATTCATACGTGTGATTTAGACCAATCATACTTTAATTTAATAGAACAAAGCTACCAACAACATGTTGAATTAATCAAATTAATAGACATACTAAGCAATTAGAATAGTGCGCCTGAATTAATTGCTAGTTTTACCACTGAGCTATCTAAACCATATGCTGATGGAAAATTTACGCTTCTAGGATGGTTTAATTTATTATAGACATAAACATTCCAGTGTAATAGTCATCTGTGAGAAAAATCAGATTAATAACATAATGGAAGAATGTCATGATATGATAGGGTCAGGGCATTTTTCAAGGAAAAACTATGCAAAGAATTAAAAATACCGCTTGGTGCCCCATTGGAAGAATCAAGTAGCTGAATATATAAAAACCTGTGATATCTGCCAGAAAGCAAAAGAGCAATAAACAAACTGGTAAAAGGTTTGGCTTGCTAAAAGGTCAAACCATCAAAGAACCTACTACAAGGTGGGAAATAATCAATATGGACTTTGTCACGGTGATATACCACCAGGAGGACACTTTTCTTACAATTCTGTATTGGTGGTAGTAGATAGATTTTCTAAGAGAGCAAGATTTATACCTAATCACAAAGATGACACGGCAATGGAAGTTGCTTTATTATTCTGGAATAGAATAATGTCTGATGTAGGGATACCCAAAGTCATAATTGTGACAGAGACCCCAAGTTTACCTCTGAATTTTTGGAGGAATTTACATGACATGTTAGGTACCAAATTGGCTTTTTCCACCGCATATCATCCACAAACAGATGGCCTAGCGGAAAGGATGATCCAAACATTGGAAGATATGTTAAGAAGATTTCTGCGCCTTTGGCCTTGAATTTAAGAACCAAGATGGATACACACATGATTGGGTTAGTTTACTCCCAGCTTTGGAAATAGCTTATAATAGCAGTAAGCATTCCTCAACTAAAGAAGTACCCTACATTTTAGAAAGAGGATGGATACCAAGAATGCCCAAAGACATGATTAATTCAAAATTACCTCATGTACATCCAACATCTGCTGATTTTAAGAAAATGTTAGACATTACACAAGAGCATGCTAACAAATGCGTACAAGATGCTGTAGAATATAACAAAACAAGGTGGGATAAAACACATAAAGAACCATCTTTTAATATTGGAGATAAAGTGTTGCTTTCCACTGTAAATTTCAATAACCTAGGAGGAAATAAGAAACTGAAGCCATCTTTTGTAGGGCCCTTTACTATTAAGCAACTTCATGGAAAAAATGCGGTAGAAGTAATCCTTAGTGATGAATTATCCAGAAAACACCCAGTTTTTCCTGTCAGTTTAATTAAGCCCTTCTCACAAAGAACAACAGGACAACGTCTATTGAGAGAACACCTATTCCCCTCATTGTAGATCCTGAACCTAACATTAAATTGAAAGTATTAAAAATTCTTAAAGAAAAGAAAGAAAGGATTAATGGAAAAGATACTAGACTATACCTAGTCAGATATAAAAAATACATCTGCTGATAAAGATGAATGGCTCCCAGAAAGTAATATTCCTGATAGTTCTATTCACCTCAGAAATTTTAGGATATCCAAAAGGCACTAGGAATATAAAACATTTTTTTTTTCTAAATAGACTCATTTTGAAGGTAGGGAATGTCAGCTTGCTACTATGTCAGAGACAACCTGAACAAAATATATAAGAATATAATAATGAAGAGACATTATTACAAACCAACAATGAAAGAGACATTATTACAAACACCAATAAGAGAGACATTGTTACTCTTTACGCCATAAAAAGAGAAAAATACATATAAAAACATATAAATAATAAAATATTATTTAATATTCTGATTCTACATGTAAAATAACATAGGGTACCTCAGCCAAAGTACCCCTGTAACTTTACTCCTTCTAGTAGTAAATCCACTTTAAACTACTATAATAATAAGTATAAACATGAATAGTAGAATATACAACCTGTATGACGAACAGAATAATCATCATACAACAGTAAAGCCATAGTACAACTCAAAAGACACATATGTAAACATCCTTACATACACAATCTGACATTTGTGGCCCAATTGGGATGACATATTACTAATGGTGATCATGACAGATGTTCTACATGGTTACCACTTCAGTTGGACACTCTGAAGCGCACACTTGAACCATATTACAATGACAGTAACTGTGGTAATACTCATGTTTAACCTTCAGTTGGACAACCATTGACATCATACAGAACTGTGGTAATTCCCATGCCAATCTGTCATGGCTCATCCTTAGTAGTTACTACTAAGAATCATGACACAAGATAGCCCTCTCTAGCTCTCCTGTTTCGCCACCAAGGCTTCAAAGAAGATATTTAAGAGGCTCTTCTTTCCCCTTGCTTTAATCCCCATCATCTTTTATACATACAACATACCTACATAGCATTCCACCAGTCATAGTAACCAGTGTCCGGCCCTGTAAGTTTGTCTATTATAGACCTGATCATTCAGCCCTCTTTCTTCACCAACTGCCAGTCTTTAGCCCATCAACCCAACCGCCTCAGCCTGTCCAGTAACCCATAGAAGTGCCCCTTCCTTCAAGAAAAGACCATAACAGTAAGTCCTTTCTTTCAGGAGTTGTGGCCCTTCTAGCCATCTTACTGGGATCAAAACAACCCCTGCTTGCAGGCCCCAGTTGTAACAGGTCACCAATTTCCTCTGCTTTTGCAAGAAAACCTGTGGAGGGAACTAAACCACCCCTGCTTGCAGGCCCCTCTTTAAAAATATATCCTTATATTTTTTATATCTCATATCACCACCATATTACCACCCTTTTCTATCTTTGCACCCTGTGTAGCTAGAAGGATCTTAGTCCTTGGCATCACAGAGCGTGACAATTTTCTGCCTTTGTTTGACTGCTGTCAAAGGGCTCATAAAGGATTTGTGTAATGTGTTTGGTTATGATTGGATCTTTGGGCAAATTTCATGTCATCAAAACGTACGCACACAAATTTTGATCACACCTGGTAAGCCCCAGGGTGCTTTAATCATTGGTGGGGTGTCACCACTGGGGTTTTGTCACCAAAACGTACGCGCGTACATTTTAAGGAAAAAACCAGGACACCCCTAAGAATTGGGTCAGCCCCCCTGGAGCTATTGGGTGCCACTAAAACATATGTGGGTACGTTGTGGTGATCCATTCCACATCATTACTATAATTTCCAAGACTATTTACCACTAATAAATCACATTCACTTACAAATAAATACTCATAAATCCCAAACCTTACATATATTCACTGTTATCATTTCATAATCAGATTCTACACCCCATTTTAACCCTAGTCACCCACTACAACTACCCCCAAATTCCTCATAGTTCAAGAGTTACAGGCAAACTCAGAATAATACAAGCAAATTATAGTATAAGCAGGTATAGAATACAATAAGTACATATTATAATTAGATATATTTTCACAACCAAAATACATAATAAATATTACACATTATATACTACATAACATATTACATCATATACATAAACTCTACCTTTCCACTACTCATCTGTCACTGTCATGACCATTTCATATGTGTCACTGTCTATTCTACTTCATCTTTCATATTTTCCTTTCTCTAGCCTGATGGCTCATCTTCTCTCTCAGATATATAAGGACACCTGTTCCTCCCTCTTGTTCCCTCATGGACCCCCTAGCTTACTAAATTACCCCTCTACATATACCAACATTACAGATCCCATATAATTAGTATACATAACTTAGTAGAGTTACCATCACCCTTATAAAATATATAAATATAAATACCAGCTTAAACCTCAATATAAGAAGATTGCCCCTCTCTTGCTTGCCCACTTGACTCCATAAGCTACCAACCCTGCCCCATTTTTTATACTATATACTTTCTACCAACACACCCCTCTTCCATTCCTCCCACCTTATAGGTGTAGTAGCAAAGCTCATCAGTACTAGTCATCTAAGAATAGATAGAAATTAGCCACACCTTTATTTTTATTCTTAGTGTTACACTCATCCCCATAGCATTAGTCAGGAAGGCAGCTCTTATATCAGCACCCTTGGTATAACTTACATTAATACTAGTGTAGTCATCCATTTCCCTTCCAAGCTCTATTCTGTCCCTTGAGTAGTTCCACAAGTGGTGTCCCAACAGTGGCCTGACTTCTTCAGATATCTTTAGTCCTAGTAACCCTATTACTATCAGCTTCATCACTACTTCACTTCCCCTTCTCTCTTCTCCATATCTTCAACATCTACAAAACATAAAAATACATATACATTAGTCAACTTATATCTTCATAAACTTTTTAAAGGACTTATACATATCAACATTCACTACCCATACCTTAATACACTTTATACATACACTCAACATCTACATACCTATACCACTTCCATCTGTCAACCTACCTCTTACCAGCCATGTCTCAACAAGGATTTCCAGGATTCTACTCACCCCCAGTATCTACCCTCCAGTCAACCAACAATTAATACCAATGTAGGACAGACTTCCCACCCCACCCAACCCAGCCAGGCCTTCCAGGACCAATGTTGGCAACATCCCCAATACTGGAAGATACAGGGAAAACAACAACTCATCAGACAATTCAGAGATCCACTTGCACCACACCCTCATTCTCCAGTAGCTCTCATCAACATTCAGAAACTCCATTCACTCACTTTTTGGATAAGGAACCCAGGATGCCCAGATACTCTATGCCTTCCAAAGAGCAGTCAAGATCAAACCATGGACAGGAACCTCTTCTTTGATGGATCAAACATACCTGTGGATAAATTTATAAAAAGGTATGAGATTGCTGGATCAGCTGATGGTGCCTCTCCCCATGAACTATGCAAACAGATTTTTCTTTCTAAGAGGATCAGACCTCCAGGATGAGGTAGAAGAGATGACTGGCTATGAGGACTCAGACTGGGAGACATTGAAGGAGCAACTACTTACTAGGTTTGGATCCTCTCTCCCTTGGTCAAGTACACTGAAGAAGACTTGAGGAACTTGGTAAATCTGTCTACACAAACTGGAGGAATCAGCACCTTGCAGGAATTCAAATGCTTTAGGACCAAATTTGAAACTATTACCCACTACTTGGTCAGACTAGGATACTACACCAGCTTGGAGGATTTCAGAAAATTGCTCAAAGCCCTCAAACCAACTCTAGCCATATCCATCACCAAGGAACTTCTCAGGGACAACAAGATGGTTTCACTCAAGGATGGAGGCCATATTCTTCCCAGCACCCAGGTTTTGTTCACCTACATACACAGAGAGGTTCAGTCAGCTACAGTCTTGGAAAAGAGCCTAATGGAACCAGAAAACCCTACCCAGAATCCAATCAGTACCATCTCCAAACCAAGTCCTCCAGTAATACCTTTAACCCTGTTTCAACTACCAAGCCATGGACCACTAAGCCTCTGGAAGCCAGGACTACAGATCAGAAATTAGAAGATATCACCAAACAACTTGCATCCCTTACTGCTGGAAGATCAGCCCCTCCTCATCTAGTTGGACCAGCCCCAGGATTCAATTCAGCTCCCAGGCCCTATACTTTAAAGTGCTACTATTGCTTTGAAAACACCCACAGTACCACCAGATGTAAGACCCTAGAAGAAGATGTTACCAAAGGATCAGTAATCAGAGATGGCAGAGATTTCAGACTTCCAGACAAAACTATGATTCCATGGGACCCCAGAAGACCAATCAATCTGTGGTAGAGGCCTTCCCGGACCAACCCAATGTATCATCCTCCTTTGGACAACTGGAAGAAGCAATAACCTTGAACCATCCACCATCTATGAAGCAGACCTTGGAAAGAGAACCAGAGGAACCAAGGACCCAGAAGAACCCAAAATGGCAGACAAAAGGATCAGGAAAGAAAAAGACAACATTATGGACATGGATACAGAAGACTTACTACATATGGCCAGGACCCCAGTTCCCCCAGGCAGGATACAGAATCAGAACCCAAAAACAGACCCCCATGTCAGATTCCAGGACTCAGAAACACAAGAAACCATCACTCCACCCAAGGAAAAAACCATCAAGAAAACCTACCTAGAGAAGACTTTGGCCAAGGATTACCCAGGAGCAGAAGAAGATGTTGCCAAAGGATGCTTCTGAAGGAAAAATGGAGTTGGCCTATGGAGAAATATTTGCTATCTCTAGTGGTGTCACTGATGCTTTCAAAAAGAGGATCTCAAACAGAAGGCTGCCTTTGGAACCCACAAGTCAGCTAACACCATAAGGAGAAAGATGAGAAGCACCACAGGACAGACCACTCACTATTCATGCCCCCTTGGATATGTAAATCTCAACAAATGGACAGACTCACCAAGCTCTTTTGGATACTGGGTCAATGGTCAATATCATACCTGCAGGGCTGGCTCACCAACTAGGATTGGTACTCACTGCTAAATCTATGAGACTTAAGGGAATTGGAGGCCACCATACAATATACCAGGAATTGCTGAGGAAGTGGAAGTAACATTGGAAAGGTATCCAGGATAGTACATTTCTGGGTGGCTGAAGGACCTGTTCAACTAATTATTGGGAAGCCTTTCTTAATGGATGTATCAGCTACAATCAAGTACAATGGAGCTCAAGGGGAATCACTTTCTATTATGGACTCTTCTGGACAAACTTATTTGGTACCCATCATTCTGCCTAGCAACCAAAAGTGGGAAACTACTCTACCAGTCAACTCAGCTACCACCAGGGATTTTTTAGACCAGGGCGGACTCCAACTCTTCTCCCTGACAGATGGGGACCTGGAAAACGACAAAAAAAATAAACACCATCACTCATTTAGCAAAATACAAATCAACTCTAAAAAATCAAACCTGTAACCAACCTATGCCCCTTTCTCTCAATCCACCTCTGTCCAGACCCCAACTCTCCAGGAATCCCTACTCCACTCCACTTACTCCTTTCCTCCACAATTCAAACAAACCCACAAAATCACTCAAGAAAGGCTGGACCTCATCAACTTGGGACCCTCTGGATGGCTATCAGAACAAGAATATCTCTTATTAGTATGGGTAATTACTCTCAGACAAAATTCCTTGGCCTTTGTGGAGGAAGAAGAGGACA